>CAUYON010028050.1:0-17314 GCA_963573935.1 Arctocebus calabarensis
TGTAGTCCCAGCTAGTAGGGAGGCTGAGGCAAGAGAATCGCTTAAGCCCAAGAGCTGGAGGTTGCTGTGAGCAGTGTGATGCCACGGCACTCTACCCAGGGCGATAAAGTGAGACTCTGTCTCTACAAAAAAAAAAAAAAAGAATGAACACAAAGACCACAGAACTTACCATTTGTCTTCAAGAGTTGTCACCCATATCGCTCGGACATTGAGACATGTCTTTCAATTAAACTTTATTGACAAAAACAGGTGGTTTTCTATAGTCCGCTTATTTGATTCTTCCAGAATATTGCAATACTTTTCTTGAATACAAAGTTTTTGGCATACTCTTAAGTTTTGTACCAGAGGCACATACGTCACTGACCTCATTCTAGTTCCAAATCTGGTCTTACCACTTCTTAGTTAGAAGGAAGAGGGAATTATTCCCTACAGACCAATCTTCTACCTCACGTCAGGTAGGGTGTGGGAACTTGACTAGTCACAGAAAATTGAAGTGACCTTTCTCATGTTGTCCTTATCATATTTCCTGCATAGTTTGTGATTATTTCATTTCTTGTGTTTAATTCTTAAGAATCTCTAAGGATAATATGATGGGTAAATATCACCTATCTTCTTAGGTTTCAGGAGCCTAAAGCTTTCAAAATAGTTACAAATAGGGTAAAAACCAACACACTTGAAGGAATTATAAGAAGGAGAAAGGAAAGATGGAAGGAGAGTTTTCCTTAAGCTGCCATAAAAAGATCCAACTACCACATCTTTTTTAAGAAATTCAGTTAATTTTTTTGAGATATTATTATATAGAGCAGTAATTTTCAATTGGTGTGCTGTGAGAGGATCTTAGGTATGCAGCTAAAATTTTTGAAGCTCATTAATTAAATTATTTTTGAAAGAAGTTAAAACACACTGAGTATATTCTTCTTTTTACTGTTTTTTAAAACAACATAATTTAAGTGTGCCATGGAAGTTTAACTATAGATTCAAGTGTGTCATGAGATAAAAATGATTGGAAAATGCTGATATAGAGGAACATTGCAAGGGAGAAATTGTACAGAAAAAAAAGAATGCTTTAGGATCATATAGATTTATATCTTAGACTGCCTTATCCTTGAACAGCATCTAATGATAATAATGTGTTCATTTATTTATTGAACAAATGTTGACTGGGTACCTACAAGGCACAAATTTGAAAGCATAGAAACCACTAGCAGAAAACAATGTATTTCTGCTTTCATAGGATTTACATTATAGCAGGGAAACACACAATTTAAAACAAAAGAGACATAATAAACCAATAATATAATGGGCTAAGTGATAAGTACTATGAAAAACAATGCGGAGAGTGGGGTAAATGGGATCAGGAGTCCTGGGTGGAGGACCACGTTGTAATTTTAAGTAGAGTTATCAGAGAGGGCTTCATTGAGAAGTTGTCAAAACCCAAAGAAGATAAAAGTAGTGTGCATGCAGGTACCTGGAGGAAGGGGTTTCCCACAGGAGGAATAGTTCAAGCAATTGCCATCCTGCAAGGGTGACCCTGGCAGAGTGCAGTGAGAGTCCTAGGGCAGAGGGACTAGGCAGAGATGAGGTGGGAGTGGGAGAGGCAGAGGGAATTAGGTCAGGTGGGTCTTTGAAGACTTGAATTTACTCTGCGGGCACTGGGGATCCACCACAGAATGACGAGCATAGAAATGACACAACCTGACTCACATTTCAGAGAGGTCATGCTGACAGCTACTTGAGAACTCCCAGTGTAGGACTGGAAGCAGAGGACTCATTAGGGAACTCTTGCCATAATCCAAGAAAGGGAAGTGGAGCTCACACCAAGCAGTGGTGGTAGAAGTGGGGAGAAGTCATCAGGTTCTGGATATATTTAGCTATACAGCCAATACAATGCCCTAATGTATTGGAGATAGGGGTTGAGGGAAGAAAAGACTTGACATTGATTCCAAGAGCAACTGAAAGGCTGAAATTATGACCAGCTTTACTGGGAAAGTCTGTGAGAGAGTTGATTTTAATAGAGAAGATCAAGAGTTCCATTTTGGTCTTAATAAATTTGAAGCATCAATCACATAACAGAGTGAAAAGGTTAAGTAGGAAGTTACATATAGAATTACATAAAAATAATAAAAACAATATCAATAATAAAATAATTTCTTTAGTGCCAAGCAAGCATCTATATAATTTATTGTCCCTACTTACAGATGCGATTCAGAGAGGTTGAGTGATTTGGCCTGATCAGCAGTTGGGCCTGATCCATCCCAACCCACTGCCTGTTTTTTGGATAAAGTTTTGTTGGAATGCAGCCACCACTAATTGTTTACATAATGTCTATAGTTGCTTTCATGATACAATGAAGAGCTGAATAGGTGTAAAAGAGATTTTATGGTCCACAAAGCCAAAATACTGTATTTATTATCATCCCTTAACAGAATAAGTATCTCAGTTCCTACCCTGAGTAATTTACAGAGGCATTGGTGGACTCTGGATCTAATCCAGCCAGACTGAGCTGAGCACACACAGGTTAGCCACTACGCTCTACTTCCTCCCAATGATATGGAAACCTGTTCTAATTTTTATTATAAAACTGGAAATTATTTGCATTACTCTAGAAGCCTCTGGACTCACATTTTTGCTGTCAGTCCTAAGTAATTTTTATACTTGGGAGAGAATAAACACATTTTTCTATAAATAATGGTTAAGGATTCATGTCTAGGGAAATTAAGCCTTTCTAGATACCTTGTATGTTCTTTCTGAGAATAAAAGGAGCATGATGAAAACTATCATTCTTGCTGTTATAGGTAGGATTTGAGAAAAGCATTAATGAGAGCTTTTGTTTACCTCCACGTTAGCTGGTGGTCAGAGGCAGGAAGCTCCCACCAGGTGTGAAATGGAGAAATGATATCATAAGAGAAGACAGTAGTCCTTGGGAGTAGGGAAGCTGTCAGGAGAGGTTTGGATCTACCCTTCGTAGCCTCTATGGGGCCTTGATAACTGTATCTTCCTTAAAAGCCTTAATAAGCAATCAAGTGTAGCCCTGCTGCTGCTCATCACCAATTCTACACTTGGTAACAATTTACCAGCAGCAAACCAAGCCTCAAAGTTTGCAGTCCAGGAATGAAGCCAGCCATACAGGAAATAGTGGAAATGCTCTAGTATAGAAGAAAGACAGAGTGTATTGGTGGAAACACAGGAAAACAGGTGGCAATTGGAGGGCATGGAAATTTGGGGCCCTGCCTCAAGAGGGGCTTGGCAAGGTGAAAAGTGCTGAGGTCTGTAGACAGGGAAGAATTGATACAAAGAGCACTGTTTTCATGACTAGGATTACAAGGGAGTCTCACCAGCCCTGAAGTTCCCACTAGGGTAAAATTTTCTATCTGTCCATTCTATGTTTAGAGACTCCAGAACCTATTCTTAGTCATAATACAAATAGGGCAATGTCTAGCCAGCGTCCTGTATCAGTGAAGGCCTTAGTTTTTTGATACTCTATGAAGGACTCTTCCCTGACATGTGTCAGGATATCTGAAATCATAAAAGAAGCCCCAAAGACATTGGAGGGCTATGGTTATAGCATAATAGCCCCTGAATTTTGGGTTTGAATTGAGAAGGCTTAGAATTTATGGTGGGGTTGGAAACTTTTCATATAAGAGGATTAAATGAAACAAATGAAATCATTTAAATAAAGTGCTCATTAGAGGGCCTGGTATGTGGTAGTTGCTCAATAAATGGTAGAATGATAATGATAATAACAGGAAAAATAAGAGGAAGTAGGAACTTTTCCCTGGTCAGTGGGAAAGGGAGATGAGATTCATGGGCTCTGGATTTTAGAGAATCCTCCAAATGTTTTTGACTGATAGATAAGAGATATTTGTAGCTATCACATCTATTTTGGGAATGCCAAGGCATCTGCTAAAGAAATTGAAATTAATTTGTTGGCTTTCACCCCTAAGGCAGATAATCACTGCCCATGTTTACTCTACCCTTTTTCTGAGCAAACGCTTTGATCCACAAATTTAGTCCACAGTGAAAGAGAAACTTTCCTCTGGAAACACAGCAGATTATAGATGGGAGGCTTCCACCCCAGCACAGTCTGTCTATTACAGGACAAAGCTTTGGTACTGACGATAATGTTAGTTTCTGGGCCAGGAGCAGAACTTGTGTCCAAAGTTGCACTGTTAATGGCAGCACTAAAAAGTGTCAAAACTAGATGATCCTGGCTCTTTTACAACCTCTATAGCACCTCAAGGCCACTATTTCCTGTATGGCTGGCATCACTCCTGGACTGCAAATTTTGAGTCTTGGTTTGCCGCTTGTAAATTGTTACCAAGTGTGGAACTGGTGATGAGCAGCAGCAGGGCTACACAGAGTGATTGTTTATTAAGGCTTTTAGGAAGATACAGTTATCAAGGCCCCGTAGAGGCTACAAGGGGTAAATCCAAACCTCTCCTGACAGCTTCCCTACTCCCAAGGGCTACTGTCTTCTCTTATGATATCACTTCTCCATTTCACACCTAATGGGGGCTTAGGTTAATGGGAGCTTCCTGTCTCTGACCTCCAGCTACAGTGGAGGTAAACAAAACTCCCATTAATGCTCTTCTCACATCCTACCTATAACAGCCAGGATGATACTTTTCAAGCATTCTTTCTTTGAAATTCAAAATCAAATTTAATCAAGTTTAATTTGAGAAGTGTTTAGTAAGCATTTTCAATGCTTTTAGAACTTTGTTGATCATTATTAGGGACCAGGATAGTTCAAGGTTTGTGTGTGTGTGTGTGTGTGTGTGTGTATTTGCAGTAAATGCATAAAATGCTTTCTTCTAAAAAAACAATCTTTTTTTTCTTTACATTTTATTCTTAAAAGGAAATATCACAACTTCTCTGAGCATGGCCAGATAGAAAGTTTAACTAATTTATATAGCAGTAAATTGTGATAAAATGAATAAGACTTGTCAGGTAGGCTATCGTCACTTGGGATTCCCAAGGGATGACAGGCTGTTAGTTAGTTGATACTTTGAAATATACCTGACAAATTTGATTGTGTCTTTTCACTTAGTGGTGAACAGGGACTAGAGTATAGAGTCTCAGTGATCTGAAATCTTTGTTGTACTTCCATTAGTGTATTTACAATGCTGTGTAGTTATGCTCTCCCCTGCTACAGGGTGAGGACAGAAAATGCAAAGTAATCATCTTTATAACCATGACCCATGGTACAATGCCTCGTCCACAACAGATAATTATTAAATGCTGATATGTTCGATAAAAGGGGAGTGAATAAATTAATGTCATAATAGAGAACTGACAAACTTACTGGAATAATCTGGGCAAAAATCTGTGTTCTCAAATTGCCCTTCCACAAAGATGTTCCCAAAGATATCCACATCATAATCCCCAGAACCTGTGAATATATTACATAATGTGGCAAAATGGACTTTGCTGTTGTGATTAAGTTAAGAATTTTGAGATGGGGGCATTATTCTGAGATATCTCAGTGGACTGAATGTAATCATGAGGGCTATTGTAAGTGGAAGAAAGGCAGGAGATCAGAATGAGTAGAAAGAGATATGACAGTGAAGCTAGAGGTTGGAGTGATGTGAGAAAGGGGCCAGGAGCAAAGGAATGCAGGCAGCCTCCAGGTGCTGAAAAGGGAAAACATTCTTCCCTCAGAGCCTCTAGAGCAGTGATTTTCAACCAATGTGCTATGGCACCCTGGTGTGCCATGAAAAGATCTTAGTGGTTCTGGGGAAATTTTTAAAGATCAGGATTGAGATTATTTTCAGAAAAAGTTCAAAGCATAGTAAGTATATTCTGTTTATGCTCTCTTTTTTTTTATCAACATAATTTAAGTGTGCCACAGAAGTTTAACTATAGGTTCAAGTGTGCTGTTTTATAAAGAAGCATTAGAAAACCTCACTACATTTCCCAACTGCATTCTTATCCCCAAATATTAATGAGTGTCCTCTCAGACTTCTTCATATATATTATGTAAATAATGTGCTTATACACATACTGACTGATATTTAAACATAAACAGGGTTATATTTGTGTCTTAATTTATAGATTGGCATACTAACAATGTCTTAGAGATCATTTCATGTCAGTATATATATTAAGATCTACATTTATTTAGTAATTTTTGTGTGCTACATAGTGTTCTAAGTATTTAATATGTATTACTTCACCTAATTATTACGCTAACTCTATGTAGTTATTAGAATTATGTATTATAATTACCAGAATTATTGTTATTATTGTTAGTTTCACCATTTTATACATCAGAAAACAGATGGATAGAGACATTATAGCTTCCTCAAAATCCATAACTAGGAAGCAGTAGAGATGGGATTAAAAAATAGACATGATTCCACAACCCACACTCAATATTTCATGGTGATACCTTAACAGTTTAAACAAATGCATTCTTGTGTTAATGTTCCAAAAGATACTTATGCATGCAAATTATATGTCATACCCCCTGCTAATAACTGAGGATAGAGAAATTGAGAAAAAGTTCAAGGCCCCGGCTCCTATGACACTTACATTCTGGCAGGATAACATTGGAATTTTTTTAAACAATAACATAATATATGTTATTGTACAGCATATGCATTGTGTGCTTCTGAGTGAGTATTTCCACAGGACAGATAATCCAGAAACAGAATTGTTAATGGGAAGAGTATGCAGATATAAAATTTTGATACATGCTACCAAATCACCACCAAAAGAAAGAGTGAACCCATTTTTACTCCCATCAACAGTGCATGAGATGGCTGGTTTTGTATAATTTTACCATTCCATAGTTGAGAAAAATATGCATTCTTTAATTATTCATCTTTAATCATGGGTAGAAGAACAAAATACACACCTACTGGGTTAAGTTAGTTAATTGTGCTGTTCAGATCATTGATAGCCTTCCTGAGTTACAAAAGTTGTAAGAAAAAATTCTCAACAAAATTCAAAGAGAAATCATCATACAAATAAAATCTGTCCATATGCAACGTTGAGGTTAGTAACAAAAAGTTAAATAGATAATGCATTCATATTTGAACATTTTAAAAAAACACTTCTAAATAAGTCATGGCTTAGAGAGAAATTGTAATTTTAAAAATGTTCAAATATTTATACATAAGTGATAATAAATACACTATATGTGAAAATGTGTGCTCTATATCTTTAATAAAATGTACATTCTTAAAATATATTAGAAAAGAATACATTAAAATCAATAAGCTAAGCACCCATCTGAAGAATTTAAAAATAACAGAATAAATTCAAGGGAAATAGTGAAAAGAGAAATTGAAGATAAAAGCAGAAATTGATTAAAAGGAAAAATATAATAAAGTCAACATAGTGAAAAGTTAGTTTTATGAGAGAAACCTAACAAATAGGCAATTGCTATCAAAACTAACCAAGAAAAAAAGATATAAGCTATACATGCACAATATTATAAAAGAAAAGAAAAACATGACTACAGATATAATAGAAATTTAAAAGATAATAAAAAGACTTAACCTATCTTGCAGAATATAAGATCTATTTAGATTCCTATATATAAGCAAGAAACAAACAGAAAATATTAACAACACGAAAAAATCATGGTATGAAGAGGTTTAAAAAAATTTTGTTTGCAAGATGAAAGATTGGCAGCTTTGTTAGTGTGCCTCAATCACTTGGAAAGAACAACTTAATAATTTAATCAAACTGAAGCATTAAGAGAAAAAACAAACTGAAAAGAAAATAAAGCACAGTAAGATCTGTGAAACAATGTCAGAAATCTGCATGTGAATAATTGGAGAAGCAGAGGTAGAGAAAAGAGAGCACAGCGCAAAAGAAATATTTGAAAAGATACTGACCGAGGAATTATCAGATCTTATAAAAGAAAGCACCCCAGGGGCGGCGCCTATGGCTCATTGAGTAGGGCGCTGGCCCCACATACCGAAGGTGGTGGGTTCAAACCCAGCCTCGGCAGAACTGTAAAACAGAAAAATAGCCAGGTGTTGTGGTGGATGCCTGTAGTCCCAGCTATTCAGGAGACTGAGGCAAGATAATTGCCTAAGTCCAGGAGCTGGAGGTTGCTGTGAGCTGTGTAACGCCATGGCAAGGCAGACTCTGTCTCTACAAAAAAAAAAAAAAAAAAAGCACCCCAGGATCCAAAAAACAACTTCAAATAAACCTTAAACAAGATGAATAAAAAGGAAAGCATGTTACAGCATATCATAGTCAAACTGCAAACCACAGATGACAATGAGAACATCATAAAAATAGCCAGAACAATGCTTCATACTTACAGGGAACAACAGCATGAGTGATGGTTCATTTCTAATGGGAAACAATGAGAAAATTTTCTGGGGTGACGGAAGTGTTCTATATCCTGCTTTGAGTGGTGGTTGCATGATGTATTGTTTTGGGTGACATCAGAACTCATTGAACTCATTTAGGATCTGTTTTTTCTAGACACAAATTTTACTTCGACAAAATATTTAATTGAAATAGCACTGTCTCTATCTGCTCAGACAACCATAATAAAATGCCAGAGACAGGGTAGCTTAAAAAATAGAAATGTGTTTTCTGATGGTTCTGGGGAATGGAAATTCCAGATCAAGGTATTACCAGGATTTTGTCTGGCAGGGCCTCTCGCCTTGAGTTACAGACACGTGCCTTCCCTCTCTGTGCTCACATGGGCTGCACTCACATGCTCAGAAAGAGGGTGAGCAAGTGCTCTGATGTCTCTTTCTATACGGACGGTAATCCTACTGGATCAGGGCCCCTATACCTATGACCTATAACTTCAGTTACCTCCATAACGGCCCAGTCTCCAAATACAATTACATTGACAGTTAGGGTTTACACATATACATATGGGGGAATTGGTAGTTACAAACATTCAGTCCATAACAAGTACTAAGAAATCTATATCTATCTATCTATCTATCTGTCTTTATATTAGTAAATAAGAGTTGAATTTTTTTGTTTGTTTTATTTTGTTTTTGAGACAGAGTCTCACTATGTTACCCTCAGTAGAGTTCTGTGGCATCACAGCTCACAGCAACCTCCAACTATTGGGCTTAAGCAAGTCTCTTGCCTCAGCCTCCTAAGTACCTGGGACTACAGGTGCCCGCCACAATGCTCAGCTGTTTTTGTTGAAGTTGTCATTGTTTAGCTGGCCCAGACCAGGTTTGAACTGGCCACCCTCAGTGCATGTGGCCAGCGCCATAACCACTGTACTATGGGCGCCGAGACAGGAGTTGAGTTTATTGGAAAGAAGTTTTTGTTAGTTTTGTTGTAGTTATTTTCTTTTTTCTGGACTTCCTTCTATAGGTCATGAAATTAGATGAAATAAACGAATGATAAGATGTACAACTCTATCTTTCTTTAAGGCTACATAGATGGAGCTGGAAAATATTCTTCTTAGCAAAGTATCTCAAGAATGGAAGAAAAAGTATCCCATGTACTCAGCCATACTATGAAACTTATCTATAGCTTTCACATGAAGACTATAACCCAATTATAGCATAAGAATATGGGGAAAGGGACAAGGGAGGGGCGGGGATGGGGGAGGAGACGTGAGGGGAGGGTAAACAGTAGGATACACCTATGTGCATCTTAGAAGGGTACAGGTGAAACCTACTAAAAGCAGAACATAACTGTCTTAACACAATAACTAAGAAAATGCCATGAAGCCTATGTTAAACAGTTTGATGAAACTATTTCAGATCGTATATGAAACCAGCACATTATACACCATGATTGTGTTAATGTACACAGCCATGATTTAAGAAAAAAGAAAAAAAAAAAAAAGATGTACAACTCTACACCTGGAAAGTACCTGGAATATTCTGAGAGAACTTATTTATTTTTTGAATTAACTCCCACAACACAAAACAGAAAACAATTAACTAAGCACACAGAAAAGTTTATGTAACAGCCCTTCAGCTGTGAAGATGTGAATATTTCCAAATATTTGTAACACAGCGAAGTATTTCATAAAATGATGTTTTAAAATCCTGCCTCAAAATACAGGAGCCAAACAAGCCAACTACCGACTACATCAGATGATACATTTTTGTTCGAGAAATATGAAAAGAACTGCATGGTTATCATGAAATATAATGACTTAATAAGATGGTGTGTTGAACAGATTCAGAGTAATAATTCTATGGGAATAATATTTTGCATGAAAAATTAATCTGAAGACACATGCAGGCTGCTCCTTATTCCTAAAATAGATATCAATTTGAAGAAGAAAATAGCTTTTTTCCCTTTAGTATTCCATCTAAGATATTAAGGACAGACACTACATTGCTGAAACTATGAAAAGGAAACTGGGCTACTGACCTTTCATACATTTCCCAGAAAATCTTTTTTTCTGCTTATAGCCAAGAAAAAAACAAAGGCCACTTGTACACATAGAATGTAATGAAGGACATGAATTAAATGCAGGCTTGCATAGTGAACACAGTATGGCTCTCAGCTAGAAATTGATGTGTTTAGGCATATTTTAGCCATAATAAATCAGTATCTCTTCCAAGTAAATTGTTTGCCTCTCAGACTCAAAAGCAATAGGTATTTTTTTGCTAATTATTCTTGTGTATATTTTATGGCCCAATATTGGTGAGATATGTTCTTTTTCTTCTCTAGTTCTATTTGATGTGCAGAGCCTACCACTATTTATAAAAAGTGTATAGAGAGTTTTCATTTTATAATAAATTCAATGTTGGGATAAGCACCATTTTTCATCTTTAATATTGTTTTTCTGGAAATAAAAAATGGGGTTCAGTTAAGAGAAATAACATTTTACTGTCAGATTCTTAAAAATTCATTTTCAAGTATGCTTTGGAAAATTTCATAGAAAGTAATTGAAGTCAATTTTTTCCATGAAACTTGAGACTCATTAGGATTTCTGTATAAAAATTATCTATTTTTTAAATAAGCAAGATAAGACATATCATGTATTGCTATGGCCTTTAATAACAATAAAAACTCAAACACACCACATGTTGTATTTGGTGGGTCCAGACAATGTCACAATCCATGAGGCAAATCTGAAATTACTAATTCATTATGAGTAGCAGACCTAGGTGCCACACCCACATTTCCTAGCACTATCCACTCAGCGCATCCGCCAGACCGCCAACTGCACCCTTGCTTTAAAGTCTTTCACCCAACTTTGTTGCCTACATGGCAAAATGGAGCCCCAGAGAGTCAATGGTCCCCTAGAAGCAGGTCTCCACCAATAAAAGATTGGGGTCATTGTGTGAACACTCCAGCTCCCTCAAACTCCAGGAGGGATAACTCTGAAGAGTGCTCTCCACTGGCTCCCACCTTCCATTCACTGCAGTAACCTGATTAATATTAAACCCTTTACTGGCTGCTATCATTCTCTCTTTTACTTCCTTGCTTTTCTCCTAGTGTTCTTCGGGGTCATCTTTCAAATAGACCTTTTGTTTTTTCATTCTTTTCACAGGGTCTGCTTCTGGAGAGCCTAGACAGTGACATTATGAAACCATTGCTCACCTACTCTGCAATTGTTGAGAGATTGGATTTTCACAAATGGAATCAATCAGCACTTTTTGACTTCAGTTATAAAACATACACTTAGTGGGCAAACCAAAATCTTTACCCTGTGGGACTGTATGTGTAATATGGAAGACATATAATGGAATAGGTTTATTCAAATTCAGTCTACTGTACACATACAACCTTTTCATTGTCGCGCCTCAAGAGCCATCATCTTTAGGTCTTTATCAGATGTGCTATTATTAGTCTTGACTGAAATTTTATCATCCGTCAGAGGAATCATAAGTCTTGGTACTGACATTCTGGGAACAAAGAGGAAGGGTTGCTGACCACCTCATAATGGAATGTAACTCCCCTGTGTTGATTCTGTTGTTTCCCCATTAACCTTATCTATACTGTGTGTCCCAGATCTTTGAGACTCTGTTTCCTTTTTCCATAATGATAAACCTCCACCTTTTATCGGGGATGGGGGGGGAACCTGCTTGCAAAAGGTGAGGCTGATAAATACCTTATATTTTAACTTCACCAATAGCCTTTTCTCAGCTCCACACCTTTATCCACATTTTATTAGTTCTTTAATTTCTGAGACTTCTCTGGATGGAGCGAGGGATATTGCTCCTCCTCAGTACTGCTACCATGTGCACGGAGGCTCCAGATTCCTATGCTGTCTGGCTTCACTTCACCACTCCGGCCGTGCTGTCCTCCTTCCCTCTCCTTTCCAGTTCCCTTTGTCTTCGTAGCCTATTCCTTTCTTACTTATTCTTTTTGTGGTATTCTAGTGGATTTCAAAAGGGAACAAAGAAGATCACTTGGATTAAAGCCATCACGTTAAGCAAGTAAGCAAGAAAAATTTTTTTCAAAGATATCAAAATCATTATGAGTTGTATAATCATTCCAAGAAGCAAGGTACATGATCTAAGAGTATGTGGTGAGGGATGTATGGTTTCTCTGAGGAAAATTTTTATCAGAAGAGGGAAGAATAAAGACCTCAAGGGAAGAGGATGATTTACTGTGGTGTAAAATCATGTCCAACATAAAAAAAAAGGCAAGCCTTTCACATCTCTGTGAAAGCTATGCTTTGTTAAATGATAGACTTTGTTACCTAGACTATGATAAAAGAAATAATGCAAGTTAACTATTTTATATATATGTTATATAAATGTATATATAATAGTTATATTTAACTATATATTATATTAAATATAACATATATGTATATATATATATATACACATTTTTTTTCATTTAATCTGTATGCATGTAGCCTATTTGGTGCCCCTCAATTTTTTTTTGTCTTAAAGGAAAAATGCAATCATGACGAGTCTGAACTTCTACTTGCACAATAAGTCTTAGAAACCGTCACACAGCATAGGTGGACTGGATACACTATACCATATTAACAGTCAAAAATTTGGGAAACACTTAAATGTAGAATATAAACGTCTGAACACAATAACTAAGAAAATGCCATGAAAGCTATGTTAGCCAGTTCAATGGAAATACTTCAAATTGTATATAAAACCAACACATTGTACTCCATGATTGCATTAATGTACACAGCTATGATTTAATAAAAAAAAGAAGAGAAATGTAAACAAATTTATAAAAATTAATTGAATTTCACAAAAATAAGATGTATCTAATAAAGCATGAATCTAAAAGAGAAACAAAAATATTGCCTTGTAAATGGGATGAAATATAGGTATGCGCATGCCCACTGTGGTTTGCGATCAGTAACAGCCAAGATCAGGTCAGTGCATCCTCACCACTGAGACCAAAATCCACCATGTTCTTAACCAAGAATCTCAGTAAAAGAATGGGACTTCATTCTATATCAAAGGAGGAAGTTGCATGTTTTAAATGTGATTTATGTTTGGCATTTCATAGCTTTACATGAGCAAACAATGGATTTGCAAACAGTCTAAACATCAAAAGGCAGTTAAAATATTGAAATCGTAGCTGTACTTTCTAAGGATTGGTTAGATCACCAAATACAGAATATATAATTCATTCATTACAAGTGCTGCAACTACGGTAACCAATCATCAACTCCTGGGGATTCTAGCTAGTGTTTAGTCTTCGGCTGTGGAGTGGATGCATTATGACTACATTAAGACAGTAGTTAAGTGACAACCATGTCTTGTATATGCATGGGATTCAATTCCCTTTCCTTTTTCAGAGAAAAGTGGTTCAATCTCAAAGTAAGCATTCACTTTTCTTTGGATTTCTAATTTCTTTGGGCCATTTGAACAACATATAGACTACGGTAAAGGAAATAATGCAAGCTAATTAATTATATATATAAAGGCTCCAAATAGAACTTTCTTCATGTTTTATTAGTAACACAAAGAAAATATGCACAAAAATATGAGAATTGACATTAACTAACTTCTAACTTCTTTCAAGTGCCTATGTTCAAACTTCAAAATCACAGAAGCAAAAAGGAAAATGATATGTTTCACATTTTATATTAAACAAGTCTTAGAAGAAAAGGAAATTCCAATTATTTTACTCTACTATCGAGGTACATAGCAAAATGGGGAAGCAGGTTCATAAAACAGGGGGAGAGACTGAGAGAGAGAGTCTTTTGCAGTTTATTGTCAAATCCTCTTAATAAATCTCAGAGTTTAAAAAGAGAATTTGTTTAGGAAAAGTACAAGGAAGTGCTCATCATGAGCACCAACATGATAATTATTTAAAAACAAAATTTTTAATTCATTAAATTCTACCTAGCACACAGTAACTTTCAATGTTCAAGCTTTATTTAAAAGTTTGATACAAGTGATTCATGCCCTTGAATCCTCTCATGAGCTTTAAAAACAAGAGAATTAAGAGTTGCCAACTACAGACCAGGATCATTTGGTGCTTAACCAAGGCAATGGAAAGAACATCTGTCAAGGAAAGACAAATGCCATCATGTGACCCTTGAGGACAGCATTAGGAGTTATGCAGCTGATACATGTTTTATATAGAGTTTCAAAATAATTTTTTTCCTATGAAAGATATCAAGTTTAAAGGGTGGGTACAAAGGGTGGCCATAAACTTCATGTGTGATTTAAAATACTCTATATCCCTAAGGAAAATAAATAATTTGCTACAGGGGTATTTAAAGCTTCCACTGCCTTTGTAATGCTATTATAACAAAATTTTGACTCCAAATCAAGGCTGAGTAGACCTCTCTTCAATCCCCCTTTTCCATCCCCCCAACTTGAATTGAGTTTTTCTCTTGCATGGGCCTGTGTCAGGTCATCTATGGGCTTTATATTAGTACCGAATATATTGGATGCTTGTCTTCTGTATAAAATTATTCCAGGTAATAAACAAAGAGGGACAGACAAAATCATAAAACTCA
The DNA here is from genome assembly GCA_963573935.1 of Arctocebus calabarensis. Taxonomy (NCBI): domain Eukaryota; kingdom Metazoa; phylum Chordata; class Mammalia; order Primates; family Lorisidae; genus Arctocebus; species Arctocebus calabarensis. The sequence goes on from CAUYON010028050.1 coordinate 14,861, forward strand.
CCATATCACAACTCTTTTTTTTTAATTGAATCATACCTGTGTACAATAATTCAATCATGGGGTACAGTGTGCGGGCTTCACATATAATCTGAGATATTTTCATCAACCTGATTGACATAACATTCATGAGATTTTCTCATTTACTATGTGAAAACATTTTTGATCCATATTTAGAAGTTTTCTCCTGACCTTTCAAATATGGACCACAGAGTGATCTCACCCTTTATTCTCTCCCCCCTCCCTCTCCATCCCCTTTCCTCCCGCTCCCCTTTCCCTGTCTTCTTGTGTAATACTTGGGTTGTAGCCTTCACTTGAAAGATATAAATTTGCTTCATATTAGGGGTGTATACATTGGATACTTTTTCTGCCATTCTAGAGATACTTTGCTAAGGAGAACATGTTCCAGTTCCATCCATGTAAATATGAAAGAGGATAAGTCACCATCTTTCTTTAAGGCTGCATAATATTCCATGGTATACATGTACGAGAATTTATTAATCCATTTGTGGATCGATGGGCTCTTGGGCTTCTTCCATGCCTTAGCAATTATGAATTGGACTGCAATAAACAATCGGGTAGAGATATCTTTGTTGTAATATGATTTCTGGTCATCTGGGTATATACCAAGTAAAGGAATTATAGGGTCAAAAGGCAAGTCTATTTTTAGATCTCTGAGTATTTTCCAAATATCTTTCCAAAATGGATGTATTACTTTGCATTCCCACCAGCAATGTAGAAGTGTTCCCTTTTCTCCACATCCACGCCAACATCTCTGGTTTGGGGATTTCATCATGTTACATGTAGGCTAATCTTACTGGAGTTAGATGATATCTCAAGGTAGTTTTGATTTGCATTTCTCTGAAGATTAAGGATAATGAGCATTTCTTCATGTATCTGAAGGCCGTGCACCTGTCTTCTTTTTTTTTTTTTTTTTTTTTTTTGTAGAGACAGAGTCTCAATTTATCGCCCTGGGTAGAGTGCCGTGGCGTCACACTGCTCACAGCAACCTCCAGCTCTTGGGCTTAAGCGATTCTCTTGCTTCAGCCTCCCTAGTAGCTGGGACTACAGGCGCCCACCACAGCGCCCGGCTATTTTTTTGTTTTGCAGTTCGGCTGAGGCCGGGCTTGCACCCGCCACCTTCGGTATATGGGGCCGGCGCCCTACTCGCTGAGCCACATGAGCCGCCCTCACCTGTCTTCTTTAGAGAAGTTTCTTTTCAGATCTTTTGCCCATCTGGTGATGGGATGTCTTGTTCTTTTCTTGCAAATACGTTGGAGGTCTCTGTGTATTCTGGTTATTAAGCCTTTGTCAGAGGCATAACTTGAAAATATTCTTTCCCATTCTGAGGGCTGTCTGCTAGTAATACTTACTGTGTTCTTGGCAGTGCAGAAGCTTTTTAGTTTCATCAGATCCCAGTAGTGTATTTTTGATACTGCTTCCATTGCTTTGGGGGTCCTCCTCATGAAGTATTCGCCCAGGTCAATGCTTTCAAGAGTATTCCCCGCATTTTCTTCTAGTATTTTTATAGTTTCATGTCTTAAATTTAAATCTTTAATCCATTGTGAGTCTCACTTCATTAGTGGTGAAAGGTGTGGGTTCAATTTCAGTCTTCTACAGGTCGCCAGCCAGGTTTCCCAGCACCATTTGTTAAATAGGGAGTCTTTTCCCCACTGAATGTTTTTCACTGGCTTGTCAAAGATCAAATAGCGGGAAGTAGTTGGGTTTACTTCTAGGTTCTCTATTCTGTTCCAAATATCTACCTCTCTGTTTTTGTGCCAGTACCATGCTGTTTTGATCACTATCGATTTATCGTACAGTCTCAGGTCTGGTAGCGTGATCCCTCCTGTTTTGTTTTTATTTGTAAGTAATGTCTTGGCTATTCGAGGTTTTTTTCTGATTCCATATAAAATGAAACTATATTTTTTCAAGGTCTTTAAAATATGACAATGGAGATTTAATAGGCATTGCATTAAAATTGTATATTGCTTTGGGAAGTATGGACATTTTAACAATATTGATTCTTCCCAGCCATGAGCATTGTATATTTTCCACTTGTTGACACGTTCAGTGATTTCTTTTCTAAGAGTTTCATAGTTCTCTTTATAGAGATCTTTCACTTCCTTTGTTAGGTAGACTCCCAAATATTTCATCTTCTTTGGCACTACTGTGAAAGGAATGGAATCTTTGACTATTTTTTTGGCTTAGTTGTTATTAGTGTGTATAAAGGCTACTGATTTATGAGTGTTGATTTTGTAGCCTGATACCTTGCTGTATTCCTTGATCACTTCTAAGAGCTTTTCAGTAGAAACCCTGGTGTTTTCCAGATATACAATCATATCGTCTGCAAAGAGTGAAAGTTTGATCTCTTCTGATCCTATGTGGATACCCTTTATTGCCTTTTCTTCCCTAATTTCAATGGCTAAAACTTCCATTACAATGTTAAAGAGCAATGGA
>CAUYON010028051.1:0-56867 GCA_963573935.1 Arctocebus calabarensis
TATTGGGGCAAGAATCACAGTCACAAAGATCAATGCTGTAGTGAAGTGGTAGAAAGGAGGCTGCAGCCAACTGCAACCATTGGACTAAGGCCGGAAAGTGAGGAGGAAGAGGAGGAAGTGATGTGGGCAGGGTTGGCAAAGCAAGGGAAGAACCACCGAAGGAAGCACACAGCCTGTCATATGGTGGTGTGGATTTCCCCTCAGCTGTACTTCCTAATTTTACATCCTTCTCTTGCATATGTTACCCACAGAGGCTGTTCAATGGCAAAAGTGGGTAGAAGTGATTGATTTATTCATTCAGTTGACAGACATTTAATGATATCTACCATGTACCAGGAGTTTTTTTTAAATAACAAACTGTTGGTCAGGGAGTTAAAGGAAGCTAGAGAAGGGCAGTGTGTGCAGAGGAACTAACATGTGCCAAGTTGTGGAGGAATGAAGCAGGATGTTATTTATATTCCAGGAATTACATATGGTTTGATAAGAAGAGATGGGTAGCACCTGTGGCTTAGTGAGTAGGGCGCTGGCCCCATATACCAAGGGTGGTGGGTTCAAACTCTGCCCCAGCCAAACTGCAACAACAACAAAAAAATAGCCAGGCGTTGTGGCAGGTGCCTGTCGTCCCAGCTACTCAGCAGGCTGAGGCAAGAGAATCATCTAAGCCCAAGAGCTGGTGGTTGCTGTGAGGTGTGACACTACAGCACTCTACTGATGGTGAAAAAGTGAGACTCTGTCTCTAAAAAAAAAAAAAGAGAGAGCATAACTGACTAATCATTTAGGAAAAAAAGTTAGAATCCTGCCACGCATGAGACATAAAAGTAAATTTCGGGACAGGGAATGGTGGTTCATGCCTCTAATCCTAGCACTCTGAAATGCCAATGCAGGAGGATTGCTTGACCTCAGAGGTGTAGACCAGCCTGAGCAAGAGGAAGATCCCCATCTCTACTAAAACTGGGAAGATTAGCTGAATTTATAGTCCTAGCTATTCTGGAGGGTGAGGCAGGAGGATCACTTGAGCCACCCCTCCCTACAAAAAAATTTCTTTTTCAGAGACAAAATCTCACTCTGTTGCCTAGATCAGAGTACAGTGGTATCATCATAGCTCAAGAATTTGAGGTGTTAAGAGTTTGAGGCTACAGTGAGCTACATGACACTACCCTACTCTTCCTGGGAGACAGAGCAAGACCTTGAGGTTTGAATATAAATAAAGTGCCGAAAAAAGGAATAGGTGAATATTTGTATAATCTTGGAGTGAAGGAGACCTTGTTTAACTTAACAACCAAAGTTAGAAAGCCTAAAGGAAAATATTGACAGTTTTCACTAACTAAAACTAAAAATTGGGCAGAAAGACAACAAAAGCAAGATTAAAAGACAAATGACCAGGCTCGTTGCCTGTTGCTCAGTGGTTAGGGTGTCAGTCACATACACCGGAGCTGGTAGGTTCAAATCCAGCCCAGGCTTGCCAAACAACAATGCCAACTACAACTAAAAATAACCAGACATGGGGGGGGGGGGTCTGGGGGCCGATAGTCCCTGCTACTTGGGAGGCTGAGGCAAGAGAATCATTTAAGCCCAAGAGTTAAAGGTTGCTGTGAGCTGTGACGCCATGACTCTACAGAGGGCGACATAGTGAGACTCTGTCTCAAAAGAAAAAAAAAAAAAAAGAATTTTAGTATGTTAGCGGTGCAGAAAGTTTGTTAATTAATAATACACTGTTTTTCTTCCTCAAATTGAGATCAAGTACTTAATTATTCAGTTTCTAATTGCTCAAAATATTTTCTAAGAAACATTAAGCACCCTTATACAGTAGCCTCCCCTCCCCCTTCTGAGGTTTCAATTACATGACGTCAATGAAGCTCTGAAAATATTAAGTGAAAAAATCCAGATATAAACAATTAATAAATTTTAAATTGTGCACTGTTCTGAGTAGCATTATAAAATCTCATGCTGTCCTACTCTGTCCAGCCTGGATGTGAATCATACTTTTGTCAAGTGTATCCACGGTATAATGCTCCTTAGTCAGTAACTATCTCTTTTATCACATGGACTGTTGCAGTATCTCCTTGCTTGTGTTCAAGTAACCCTTATTTTACTTAATAATGACACCAAAAGCAAGAGTACTGATATTGGCAATTTAGACATGCCAAAGAGAAGCCATAAAGTGCTTCCTTTAACTGAAAAGGTGAGAGTTCTTGACTTAATAAGGAAGGGAAAAATCACATGCTAAGGTTGCTAAAATCTCTGGTTAAGAACAAATCTATCTTTGAAATTGTGAAGAAGGAAAAAGAAATTTGCCCTAGTTTTGCCTCAAGCTGCAAAAGTGACAGAAACAATGAATGAGAAGTGCCTAATTAAGATGTAAAAATCTGTGGTGGAAGACATAACAGAAACATTATCCATGGTTTCAGGCATCCACTGAAAAGATACCTTCACCTTCCCTTATCCTCCACAGATAAGGGAAGACTACTGTCATATTATAAACATGTGATGAATTATATAGAAATTTAGAAAAAGTCTTAGGAAAGTCACATAAACAATATATACTACTGACTTGGTAATGATAATTAGTAGACAAAGAGATATGCAACCCACTTCCCTTTTCAGTTCCCCCTTGTAGTATCTCAGTTGTGACATGGCTGTTCATTCACAATGAGAAAGAACATCAAAGAAGAATTAGGATTTGGCAAGGAATCTGTCCACTACACAAGATAGAGGACATAAGTCAAGCTAAGGTGAGAACAGGATTTGTAGGGCAGTTGAGGTTTGGCATCTGTAATAATCAGGCTAAACTATATTGTAATAACTTCCCCCATGTCTTAGCAGCTTATTGCAACAATTGTTTGTTTCTCCTACATGTTACCTGTTTGATATGAGTTATCAGGGAGCCTATTGTGAGTGGAGTTTACCAGCAAATAAACCCTGAAACTGAAATTTATATGCAGGAGATTATTAGGTAAGTTTCTCAAGAACATCTTCCCAGTCCCCTGGGAGGACTAAGGAATACAGGATTGGGCACTGAGAGAAAGTAAACTACAACTAAGGCTTCAGCCAATCCTGCTGGAGTTCTGGAGCTAGGATGACCCTTCAACATTGTCCTAAATTGAGGCAGGGGGACAGGTTCTTATACCTTCCCATCAATAGTCATTGAAAAAGGTCTCCCTTAAGTCAAAAGCAACCCCCAGAGAGAGAACCAACTGAAACCCCGTCAGCAGCCAACATTTCTAGCAGTTAGGAGAAAGAATGCTACAGACCTAAAAGGTAGGTCTAGGGAGGTCAACACAATTGTAGTTACTGAGGTCCTCAGATCCCTGGAGACTTCACAAAGACACATGCTTCACCAAGACACATGCTTTCAAGATTTCACAGTAGTGATCATAAAATTTAATTGCTAGTGTTGCAGTGTCTTGAAATAGCCACTAAAAAGCTTCCACCCAGAAGCAATGTGCTTCGCTTCCACTCACATTTTATTGGCTGACAAAGTCATATGGCCAAATGCAACTGTAAGAGAGCAGGAAATGTAATCCTACCATGTTACTAAAAAGAGAACCTGAATATTTGTGAATAGCTCTAATAACTGACGTGGTGTCCAAGGGTAAAATAATCCCTAGTACTCTAGTCACAAAAAGCCCAACAAGTAGGAGGGTGTCCTAACATATGGGAATAATTCTCAGGGTAAGGAACCTGGAAAAGAAATAGAGAAAGCAACACAGAAATCCAGGTTAACAGACCAATAGTATCTATAAGACTGACAGACCTTCACTATGTAGCATGGCCCCTCCCGGATTATATCTTTCCTTTGAGTTGGAGGACTGGCAAATGCAAAGCAAGGCCCTACTTTTTGAAAGGAACAGGAGTCACTATGCAGATTGTTAGAAGAAGAATTGAAGTAACGGGCTTGGTGCTGTAGCACGGTGGTTATGCTGGAAGCGACATACACCGAAGTTGGCGGGGTTTGAACCAGGCCTGGGTCACCTAACCAATAATGACAACTGCAACAAAGAACAGCAGGGCGTTGTGGCAGGCGCCTGTAGTCCCAGCTACTTGGGAGACTGAGGCAAGAGAATCTCTTGAGCTCAAGAGTTTAAGGTTGCTGTAAGCTGTGACACCACAGCACTCTACCAAGGGTGACATAGTGAGACTCTGTCTCAAAAAAAAAATAATAGGGCAGTGCCTGTGGCTCAGCGAGTAGGGTGCTGGCCCCATATACCGAAGGTGGCGGGTTCAAACCCAGCCTTGGCCCAACTACAAAACAGAAAAATAGCCAGGCATTGTGGCGGGTGCCTGTGGTCCCAGCTACTTGGGAGGCTGAGGCAAGAGAATCGCCTAAGCTCAGGAGTTGGAGGTTGCTGTGAGCTATGTGACGCCACAGCACTCTACCGAGGGCAATAAAGTGAGACTCTGTCTCTACAAAAAATAAATAAATAAATAATAATAAGTGAATAAGGACAAAGGACAATTCCTTGTTGTATGAATGAGGATGCATAGGAGTTACCTGGGTTCAGGAACAAACTTTCCTATACTTCTAAGAACAAACTTTACGATCATAAAGAGATAGTGTCAAAAAAAATAGAAGAAAAAATAAAGGAAAAAAAGGCGGAAAGAACTCTTAGCTGTAGCAGAAAAACAATGTGGATGCCCTGAACACCTGAGAAAACCTCTCTGGATCAGAATAACAGAAGATAACTTAAAAACCTTTGTGATCCTATGTGGGAAGATGTCCAGCACTTTTCTTTTGTTGTGTTTGTTTGCCTGCTCCACTGAAGAAAAAATGCAGAAACACCTTTCTTTTTTTTTTTTTTTTTTTTGAGACAGAGCCTCAAGCTGTCACCCTGGATAGAGTGCTGTGTTATCACAGCTCACAGCAACCTCCAGTTCCCTGGGCTCAAGCGAGTCTCCTGCCTCCGCCCCCCAAGTCGCCGCGACAACGCCCGGCCATTTTTTGGTTGCAGCCGTCATTGTTGTTTGGCGGGCCCAGGCTGGATTTGAACCCGCCAGCTCAGGTATACGTGGCTGGCGCCTTAGCCCGCTGAGCCACAGGCGTTGAGCCAGAAACACCTTTCTTAAAGGAGAAATCTCATCGGTCAGCTTGTGAGTAATGTGAGGAAGAGGAATTCAAGAAAGAGGAGAGGACCATCATCTCTTGACACCAGGGAAAGGCCAGATAGGAAGATGAATCTTATAATGCAAAATGAAAAAAAAAATCAACAAAGGATTACATGGTCTGCAGCAGAGGAAATGAAAAAGGTGGAAGGAGATAAACTATTTTCTTCTGTGGTAAATGCAACAGGAAGCCTGTACTTCATCCTGAAGATTGCTTCAAGAAGTATCATACTCAGGCTGTGCCTGTGGCTCAAAGGAGTAGGACACCGACCCCATATGCCAGAGGTGGTGGGTTCAAACCCAGCCCTAGTCAAAATCTGCAAAAAAAAAAACAAGAAGTGTCACACTCAAAAAAATTATAAACAAGACCAAGCTCGATGGCTCACTCCTTTAATCACATAACTCTGGGAGGACAAGGTGGGTGGATTGCCTGTACTCTTCAGTTCAAGACCAGCCTGAGCCAGAGCAAGACCTTGTCTCTAAAAATAGCCAGGCATGGCTCGGCGCCTGTGGCTCAACGGGCTAAGGCACCAGCCACGTACACCTGAGATGGCGGGTTCGAATCCAGCCCGGGCCTGCCAAACAACAATGACAGCTGCAACCAAAAAATGGCCGGGCATTGTGGTGGGCGCCTGTAGTCCCAGCTACTTGGGAGGCGGAGGCAAGAGACTCGCTTGAGCCCAGGAATTGGAGGTTGCTGTGAGCTGTGATGTCACAGCACTCTATTCAGGGTGACAGCTTGAGGCTCTGTCTCAAAAAAAAAAAAAAAATAGCCAGGCATTGTGGCGGGCACCTGTAGTCCCAGCTAAGGCTGAGATAAGAGAATCACTTGAGCTCAAGAGTTTGAGGTTGCTGTGAGCTGTAAAGCCACGGCACACTACCGAAGGCAACAAACTGAGTCTCTGTCTCAAAAAAAAATTATAAACAAGAATAAACAAAAAAACTTTAATTACTTTATGTAATTTAAAATAGATATAAAATCATCAGGTGAATTCATATTTATATTTTTCTCTTTTAAAACTGTAGGATAATTACAAGTAATCCACCAACTCTTTCCTGCCCCAAATAAATAAAAGTTGGGGAGTATGCAGGGGAAAGAAACATTAGATTAGAAGGGGTAAAACTTCTTAGACATTTTAGGATTTAATCTTAAGGCTTAAATGGAGAAATGGGACATGGCATAGTCTCCTTTTAGAAGATCAAGGTATCTTGTGAGGAGAAAAGAAAACCCAGTTAAGAACAGAGAAAATGTAATTGGAGTCTATGGCCCTACTACCATGAATGTGTCTACTCTTGAAGGCTAAGCAAGGTCAGGCCTGGTTAGTACTTGGATGGGAGAAAATGAAATTGGAGGCTGGGCACAGTGGCTCATGCCTGTAAACCTAGCAGTCTGGGAGGTTGAGGTGGGTGGATTGCCTGAGCTCACAGGTTTAAGACCAGCCTGATCAAGAGCAAGACCTCATCTCTAAAAATAGCCAGGCGTTGTGGTGGGCACCCATAGTGCCAGCTACTTGGGAGGCTGAGGCAAGAGAATCCCTTAAGCCCAAGAGTTTCAGGTTGCTATGACCTAGGATGCCACGGCACTCTACCGAGGGTGGCAAAGTGAGACTCTGTCTCCCAAAAAAAAAAAAAAAAATGAAATTGAAGATTGACCTCCCTGGCATAATCCTTTGTGCTTGAAAGATACCTCTAATCTCTCTCTAAAACAAGCAAAACTTTTTTTGTGTGTGTGTGGGGGATAGATTCTCACTCTATCATCCTGGGTAGAGTCCTTGGTGTCGTAGCTCATAGCAACCTCAAACTCCTGGGCTCAAGCAATCCTCTTGCCTCAGCTGGGACTGCAGAGACCTATAATAGCACCCAGCTAGTTTTACTTTTTTTTTTTGAGACAGAGCCTCAAGCTGTCACCCTGGATAGAGTGCCATGGCATCACAACTCACAGTAAACTCCAATTCCTGGGCTCAAGCAAGTCTCTTGCCTCCACTTCCCAAGTAGCTGGAACTACAGACGCCCGCCACAATGCCTGGCCATTTTTTTTCTTTTTCTTTTTTTTTTTTTTTTGGTTGTAGCCATCATTGTTGTTTGGTGGGCCGGGGCTGGATTCAAACCAGCCAGCTCAGGTGTACATGGCTGGCGCCTTAGCCCATTGAGCCACAGGCACCAAACCCAGCTAGTTTTTCTATTTTTGCTTTTGCTCAAGCTGGTCTCCAAATCCTGAGCTCAGGTGAGCCACCTGCCTTAGCCTCCCAAAGCGCTAGGATTGCAGGTGTGAGCCACCATGTCTGGTGAAAAGCAAAACTTAAAAAATAATAATAAATAGAGATTTTCTTTTTCTTTTTTTCTCCTCTTTTTCAGAAATAGTCTTCAATTAGCATCATCATAGTGCACTGCAACCTGGGACTCTTGGGCTTCAGAGCTCATCCTACTTCAGCCTGTGGAATAGCCAAGACTACAGGCATATGCCAGGTGTGCACCACCACTCCAGGCCATTTTTCGTTTGTTGTATAAATAGCATTTCTCTATGTTACCCACAGTGGTCTCGAATTCCTGCCACAAGCAATCCTCTTTCCTCAGCCTCCCAAAATGCTAGGATTGGCCTACCACACCAGGCCATAGCTTTGCTTTTAAAACCTAGTTCCATTGTCTCATCTCTTGACTTCCTTTTTCATCTAACTTATGAAATTCTAATTAGCCTAACTTCTAGGGTAAAAAATTTTTAAAGTTAATAAACTTTCTTTCCAGAGCAGAATAAAATCTTCTAAGCCTCCTATCTTGAATGACTGACAGCAAAAAAAACCCAGCTTCTCTCCAAACATTTGAAAGATTCCAGATGAGGACTTTTATTTTCTACAGGTTTACTTGATTTGCTCTGAACTTCTCTAATGACATCTTCTGAGAGCTTTTCCTTGATGGTGCAAAACACTGAGCTCTGCTTTCCTCGAAAAGTAGATCTAGGACTCTTCAATTAGTCTCCAAGCTATTCTATACATAGTTAAATTTTTTACTAAGGCTTACAGCTTAATTAAAAGAAATATAACATAGTGAAAGAAATCCTAAAACAGGATAACAGATATCACCCCTCTCTGAAGTCCTTGAGCTACACACACATATACCTGCCCAAAAGAATCCTCTTCAAAAAGACTATTCCTTAGCCTATAGCCACCAACCATGTTGCTGGGATCCAGTCAGATTAGCTGCCCTTCATCCATCCATCCATCCATTTACTCATTGATTTATTTATGCAACAAATGTTTATTGAACTATGTACTGGTCAATGTTCTAGGTACTAGAGATACAGAAAAGAACAAAAGAAACAAGTTCCTGGCTCGGCACCTGTGGCTCAACAGGCTAAGGCACCAGCCACGTATACCTGAGTTGGCAGGTTCGAATCCAGTCCAGGCCTGCCAAACAATAATGACGGCTGCAACCAAAAAATGGTCGGGCGTTGTGGCAGGTGCCTATAGTCCCAGCTACTTGGCAGGCAGAGGCAGGAGACTCGCTTGAGCCCAGGAGTTGGAGGTTGCTGTGAGCTGTGATGCCACAGCACTCTATCCAGGGTGAAAGCTTGAGACTCTGTCTCAAAAAAAAAAAAAAGAAAGAAACAAGTTCCTTCCTCTCATCCTCTCATGGTACTTACTTGTGTTCAATTTCTATTGATTATTTTACAGTTTCTGAGTCAGGAGTATTGGTACAGTTTAGCTAGGTCTTACAGGTTGCAATCAAGATGTTAGCCAGAGGTGGCACCTGTAGCTAAAGCAGCTAAGGTGCCAGCCACATACACCAGAGCTGGTGGGTTCAAATCCGGCCTGGGCCTGCCAAACAATAACAACTAAAACCAAAAAAATTGCTGGGCGTTGTGGTGGGTGCCTGTAATCCCAGCTACTCGGGAGGCTGAGGCAAGAGAATAGCTTAAGCCGAGGAGTTTGAAGTTGCTGTGAGCTGTGATGCCATGACTCTCTACCCAGGCCGATAGCTTGAGGCTCTGTCTCAAAAAAAAAAAAAAAAAGATGTTAGCCAGACTATTCTCACCTGGAGGCTTTATGGGGAAGAATCTGTTTTCAAACTCATTCAGGTATTGCCTGTCTTCTGGGGCTGCTCTCAGCTCCTAGAGGCCCCCATAGTTCTTTGCCACATAGCCTTGTCCATAGGCATTCTCACAACATAGCTTATTTCTTAGAGGCCAACAAGGTAGAGTTTCTCTTGTTCCCGTCTGCTAAGATAGAGACTTTTATAACATATTTATGAGAGTGGCATGCCATCACCTTTGCTATATTCTATTGGTTAGGAGCAAATCACAGTTCTACCCACACTGAAGAGGAAGGAATTATATAAGGATGTAGATGATTGGCAGTCGCCTTAGGGTGCACTCACCATGTTATCTTTTAGCAAGAAAAGATGAGATGAGAGGAGAGAGAGAGCTGCTCTACTGTAGAAGGACTTATCAGGGAAGTCCTGTCTGAGGAGCTATCACATGACCTGAGTACTTGAGTGATGAAAAGGAACCAATGACTAAGCAGAGATCTGTCAGAAGAGCCCTTTCAACTTAGGAAATAGGCAAAGACCATGAGCTGATTAAAACAATCTTGATATGTCTGAAAAATGAAAAAGAGGGCAGTTTACTAGAGTATAGGAGATAAAGTTGAAGAGGGAGGCCATGTGCCACATCATACAACACTAGCAGGCCTTAATAAGGGTGTTGGTCATTTTCTTATTTTCTCTCAGTTCCATTTCCTCCTCTTCTCTTCTTTGTTCAGGGACTGACCCTAGCAAACTAAATTTCCCAGACTTCTTTACCCACTGGCTTCCAATTTAGGTTCGGCCAAAGGGAGGCACAAGATTAAGCCCAGGCTCCTTAGAATAGCACAGGCTTGTCTCATTCATTCCTTTTTTTAGCAAAATTTCATTATCTCCGGTGCTCCAGAAACTGTACTAGGCTGCATTGGATGCCAAAATGAAAACAGTCAAAGTTTCTGCTGCCATAGAGCCCCATGATATGAAAAAATTTACAGTTCTTTTTTTTTTTTTTTTTTTGAGACAAAACCTCAAGCTGTCGCCCTGGGTAGAGTATTGTGGCATTACAGCTCACAGCAATCTCCAATTCCTGGGCTCAAGAGAGTCTCCTGCCTCTGCCTCCCAAGTAGCTGGGACTACAGGCGCCTGCCACAACGCCCAGCTATTTTTGTTTGGGTTGCAGTTATCATTGTTGGTTGGCGGGCCCAGGCTGGATTGGAACCCGCCAGCTCAGGTTTACATGGCTGTCGCCTTAGCCCGCTGAGCCACAGGCGCCGAGCCTAGGGCTCTGTTCTTTTTGTTTTTGTTTATTTACTTATTTTTTAGAGATGGGAGTCTCACTATGTTACCTTGACTGGACTTGAACTAGTGAGATACTCCTGCCTTAGCCTCCCATGTAGCTAAGACTACAGGCATGTAGTATCTTTCCTGGTCAGGGCACTGGGTTTTAAGAGAGCTGCCATGAATGAGTCAGAGTAGTTCATTTACTTAAAAGGTCTGTGCACCTTGACCCCAAGAAATGGGAAAGAAGTGGGGATATTCAGGCCTGGTGGTGTGTGAGGGGACCGAGAGACCTCGGCAGGGCTCTGAGGGAGCAGATGCACTGCTGCTGACGGCAGAGGTGGGACCAAGGCAGGAGGCAGCATCACGGGTGACAACAGCGGGCTCAGTCTGGCAGAGCTTGTGCTCACGCAGCAATGAGCTCCAGGGCACAGAGGTGACTGGACAGAAAGGGGTGGCCACTGGCAAAGATGTTACAAGAGGGGGACCCAGCTGAGAGCAACAGTCTGGAACCTATGGCTTGAAAGGGCCCTTCTAAAGTTACGGGGCATAATCGCTACAGAACAAAGATGTCTGGTTCTGACAAGACTGTTTACTGAGGACTAGTCAAGTAGAGAAGAGGAGAGAAATGCTGGAGCGACCAGCTTCTCTGCCCCCAACATGGGCCCCCAGGTCTCCTGGTATACTGTGGGCAAAGGATCCCCATAAAACAGAAGTGAGAGTGCTCATGAACTTGAAAGTGATAGCTACTCCCCTCCATTTCAGGTCTAATAAATACTCTGCCCTCGGCAGAACTGGAGTGTGTGCTAGAACATCATCTTCCCTTAGCAAAACTCCGTTGCCAAGACAACTGGTTGGTGTACGTGTTGAGCAGGAGTTGGGGGGGGTGCTTCATACACTCACTTTTAAAGCAATGTTTGGATGCCAACACCCTAGGACTGTGTGTTCTTTCTCCCCACATGGAAATGGTTACTGTGCCCAGTCTCAGGGCTGTGCAGAGAGCTGCTCAGCTCAGTAGGGAGAAACTGGGGTGGGGGTCTGGTCCAAAAGAATTATGTCCTTCCAGAAAATTACAGTCTCTCTCCCACCCCAGCTGCATGCAAAGGGCAGACTTCTGGCCACCCCAGGAAAGGGATGAGGGTTTTCAGTGCAGTTAGTGGCCCCATTTTAAATGAGAACCAAGAGCCTAAAATGAGGCTAGGACTATAGGCAAAAGGCTCTGGGCCATCAGAGTAAGGTCACACCAGCAGCTGAACCTTGTGGTTCTCATCTTTGCATTTCAGAATCAAGAGCCACCTTCCAACAAACAGAAAGGCTGAAGCCACCAGACACCCCAAGGTGGCAGAGGTAAGAGGGGAGGCTGCACGTTCCCAGTTGCCCACCCTGTCTCTGGGAGCAGAATGACTCTCCAGGAGAACAACAGGGGCCCCTCAGCTCGTGGCAGGGGGGAGAGGGCACAAAGGCATGCTTCCACAGCCCCCTTGTTCGCCCTGCTGACTCCCCTCCACACCTGGTCAGGGTCAGCTCACTGGCAATGCCAACTCACCAAAAATAGAAGTATTTTTGCAATGCATATATTATTACACCCTTATAAAAGTGGCTGCCAGAAGGAAAACATTCTTATGTGCTGTGGCTGCACAGATGTTCCACAAGGTAGTTCCAAGGAAGTCTGGAGCCCAGCCCATGACTGCCCCGCAGGCACCTCTGCCTCTAAAGCCTGGAGACGGGACGACATGGTGAGTGTCTGAAAGCTGGCAGGCCATTCTCCTCACAAGGGGTTACGGCACCTCCCGCTGCCACGTGGCATCCTCCAGTGGGCACTCACGGTGGTGGTGGGGGGGGATTGAAGGAATCTACCCCACTCCATAGCTCTGTGGCTGCTTCCTCCTCGGGCCGCAGGAGCCCCAGAAGAAAGGGCTCGGCTTGTCGAAGCCTCCATTTCCTTGCCTCTACCTCATACTAAATAAGCAAAGGTACATAAAATGCCTAGAACGGTGCCTGGTGGAACAGCAGCTCTCCTCTTGTCAAAACAAGAGCTCCAGGCTCGGCGCCTGTGGCTCAAACGGCTAAGGCACCAGCCACGTACACCTGAGCTGGCTGGTTCGAATCCAGCCCGGGCCCACCAAACAACAATGACGGCTGCGACCAAAATAATGGCCGGGCGTTGTGGTGGGCGCCTGTAGTCCCAGCTACTTGGGAGGCTGAGGCAGGAGACTCGCTTGAGCCCAGGAATTGGAGGTTGCTGTGAGCTGTGATGCCCCAGCACTCTATCCAGGGGGACAGCTTGAGGCTCTGTCTCAAAAACAAACAAACAAAAAAACAGAGTTCCATTTCCAGGGCTCTTGGGGTCTTTAGTGTCCTGCTGGTTACCAGGCTGTGCTGTGGGTTGGAGGCCAAGCCAGGAGACTATGGTCAGACAGCCTCTATAGTTATGTTTGTCCAGTTTTGGAACATTTTAATTGAGCCTAAAATTGCAACTATCTATAATTCTCTGCTTGCGAAATACATGGTAGTAGCAGTAATAGCTATTATTTCCTGAGCATAAAACCATGTGTCAAAATGGTTTCTTATTGCTACGCTGCAACGGTCTTTCAACATTAGCACCAGCAATTCTATGGTGAAGACACTGAGTTTCAAAGAATGGAGGTGGTTCGTTCAGGTCGCACAGCTGGGGATGACTGGGCTAGGACCTAAAGCAAGGCCTGGATGATTCTGAAACCTGTTTTCTGTCCTGAGACCTCTCAGGCTGACTCAAGTTTTTATCTGTGTTGTTTACCAGAAACACGGAAGACAAACCACAATCCAGGGCTCGAAAATTCTGAGCAGGGTCCATCCAGGCCCCTTCCTCTCCCGTGCCTGCTCGTTGAAGTGAGGGACAGAGCCAGTCTCATTCCTGCTTTCCTTCTCAGCCAGGCACTGGGTCACTCTACCCCAGGAGCCACACTGCTCAGGTGACTCCACCCTTGAGCCCGGGCACCCACGGCACACCAGGAGTGCCTGTAGCTCTGTAGCTGCACCCGAGCCACCCGGGGTGAGTGCATACTCTGAGAACCTCCTGGGGTGGCCTGGCCACCTCTGTTCCTTACATCTAGGAGGAAGGACTGTGGGCTTCTGCTCCATGATAAAAACACACTGCCTGGCCTAACTGCCAAGTGCAAGGCAAAGAGGAGTTTCACCTTTGCTATGTTTTACTTTATTGCTGGAAGATACACTGGGGGCTCCTACTGCTGATGGGGAGAGCGGGCTCAGCTTGCAAACAATCTGCCTGATCTCCGCACTCAACAAAACATTCCACCTTCATTTCTAAATATTTAGAACGTGAAAAAATATCAAATGAACATCTGCAGGGCCCTTCCCTGGACGGAAAACCTTGGATCTCTTTCCAGAGATTTACGGTCATGCCTCTTTCCCAAGTCTCTGCTGTCACACAGGAGAAGTGACCTCTCAGTACAATTTCCTTTTCAACATGTTGGTACTTGGCTCACAACCTTTTCCACTTGCTCCACAACCCTCCCACTGGGGCCTGCATGGCGGTCCCCCAAAGGGCACCTTCCATCCGCCTTCCTTTGCCTATGTTCATCAGCCTCGGTGGGAAGGTGGGACTTGGCTGGAAGGAGCTTCCATGAAGACACAGCTCACCTTTCCCGACAGCTCCGCAGCTGCAGGGATTTGCCAAAACACTTTACTTTGTTTTCCAGTTGACATCCTGAGGGACGTACCTTCGGTGGGTAATGGGAGGAACAAAAGGCCAAAGTGGAGGAGATCGGGGGTGGGGGTGGGGGGCGGGTACGCAGCAGCTGGAGACCCTGCCCTCTGCCCCATGTGCCGAGCAAAGCCGCCTCCTTCACTGGCCTCCTGTCAGCTGTCCAGACTGAGAAAGGAGGTCCGTGGGGCCAAGTCAGGCACGCTGAGGAGAGCCCCAGCAAGCTGAAGCCGCTGGCCCTTCTCCAGGTGAGGTGTGGGAAACAGGGAGACGAGGGCACCTGGGCCACTCGAGGGGCAGGGCACCCAGGCAGGGCTGCTGCCAAGATGGGGTGGGTCACAAGACAGTGGGGGGACGGGGGACCCACCCACCTAGGAACACGGACTGTTGGCTAGATGGCTTGTGGGGTCAGTGCCTGGTACTGTGGGTCTAAGTGGCCCTCCCTCCTGACACACGGGGCAAGTGTGCATGAGTATGAGTGACCACCATAAAGCCCGGTTTCCAGAGGAAAAACCTAGGTAATGTGAGTGCTGCACAATACACACGCTCAGGAGAGGGGTCCCCTCATCTGACTCCCACATGCGTCCCAGCCACCCAAACCCTGACCACTCCACTCTGCACAGGGCCAGGCCTTCCTCCTCTACCCCTCCTGCCTCTGCCCAGAATGGACACCAGCTTCTTTGCTAACCTCTTTGCCACAGGCTTGTCCCCTTCCAGGGCTCCCCAGTCCAGGCTCTTATCATCTCCTTCTGGGATGACTACTAACAGCCTCCTCTTCTGCCCACCCAAGCCCCAGGCCAGCTGGCAGAGTCACCTTCTGAAAACAGAGATCCAATCATTCAGATCCCTAAAAATCTTAAAACCCTCTTCACTGCTGCCAGTAGCAAAGGCGTGCCCCGTCAGCTTGCTTTGCGCAGGGAGGCCAACCCCATGGGGACTTGACAGTGCTGGCCCTGGGAGAAGGCTGCCTGCTTCAGAGGCCGCAGGTCCGCTGTGGCTGCTCGAGGAGGAGGGGCTGCCAACCTCTGTCACCAGGCGCCAACTGGCCCATGACCTGTCTGTATCGAGCTGACTGGTGCATGCATTTCCATGCCATTATTTAGCAATCCTTGAATGTTAAGCATAGGGGACAGATATGCTGTGGTGGAAAGCAGCATAATTTTTTCTTGACAGATAAATCTGAGTTCAAATCTCAGTCCTACTTCTCACTGGTGAAATCATTTGGGCAAATTATTTAACAGTTGGAACCTCTGTTTCCTCCCCTGTTAAATGGGAGTAATTCAACCTTATTTACAATCTACACGAAGGGCTCGGCCTACAACCAGGCCACGCTTGCTCTGTCACTGGTTTGCTCAACTTTCCTGGAACCCTTTGCCTCCCATCCAAGGCAACTGCAGACATTTTTCAAAGGCTCATCTGGGACACACAGCCAAAGCCTGCGACCCTTATTACCCCTGCTGCTCAAAAGCTGCACATCATCAACTTAGGATTGCCTCTCTTACTGCTCCCCCCAATATACTCACTTACACTGGAAATCAGCCCCAGCTTCAGTGTACTGTGAATGAATTATGTGATCGGTCGTTAGAATGATGACAGAGCGTGAATTTCCTCATTAAAGTCCCAACAGCAAAAGGCAATGCAAACAGGCACCGCAGCCCTGGCCAAGGTGTGTTGAGGACAGCCACTCATCAGCTGGAGTTTGGCTTGGCAGGAGGCGCAGCTCATGGCAAGCCAGAACCAGACTCTGGCCGTGGGCTGACAGCTCTGATTTAAGCTATTAGGAAGGCAGAGGATTAAATATTTGTCCAGGTCACTGTACACCGGGTGGAATTATAAACAGCTTGAAGCGGTAAGTGATGCAGGAAGCAGTCTCTGGATCCAGACTTAGGATTTTCCAGCCACTCCCCAGGTGGCAGAGTGAGGGAGGCAGGCTGTGTGGAGATAGTCACCTAGGGGTTCAGTGTCCCCCGCCCCCACCCCAGTCAGCAATCCGTGGAAGATAAGAGCCCACCTCCACAGTGAAGGCGGGCCCTGCACTGCCCAGAGTCAAGGGGACCTCCAAGATCCCCTCTGGTCTTAAGCACCTTTGACACAGCAAAGGGAGTGGAGATTTTGCAAGTGGAGGGTCTCAGGCCCCAGTACACATCCGCAGCAGGGTGGCAGACATCTGCCTTACACCTGTTTTTCAAATGCATATAGGTACTACCGTAGATACAAATTCACTTTAAAAATGTACAAATTGGTCCTATCTGCCATATATTTTTTCAATCAACTACTACTAAGAGTATAATTACCTTACTGAAAAAAAATTTTGATGTTAAAAGGAATCCTCAAAGGTCAGGCACTCTGAGAATGGGATATGGGGAAGACACGTGCACAGGAGGAGGCGCCCTCCTGAGGACACCACCAGGGCTGCATCACTCCTGCCAATACTGACATCTCTGAAGGCAGGGCGCAGTCCCTTCTGCATTTAGTCTGTACTCTCTCTTTTCCTTCACAACCAGCATCCTGCTAAGCTGCCCTGGCATAAGGTTAAGACCTTCTCTTGAGATAGGAACATACACGGTCTTGAACATGTCAAAGGTCTTAAACCTGGAACTTCACTTCAGATGGGGAAGTCAAGGGTCTTAAACATGGACCCTTGAACAAGAGTCTTCTTTCCTTTTCTTTGAGACAAAGTCTCAGTTGCCCTGGCATCATAGCTCATAGCAACCTCAAACTCCTGGGTTCATGTGATCCTCTTGCCTCCGCCACTCGAGTAGCTGGGCCTACAGGTGCCTGCCACAACGCCCAGCTATTTTTTTTTTTTTGAGGCCGAGACTCAAGCTGTCACCCTGGATAGAGTGCTGTGGCATCACAGCTCACAACCTCCAATTCCTGGGCTCAAGTGAGTCTCTTGCCTCCGCCTCCCAAGTCACTGGGACCACAGGCGCCCCCCACAATGCCTGGCCGTTTTTTGGTTGCAGCCATCATTGTTGTTTGATGGGCCAGGCTGGATTTGAACCCACCAGCACAGGTGTACATGGCTGGCGCTTTAGCCTGTTGAGCCACAGCTATTTTTTTGATGCAATTTGGCCAGGACCAGGTTTGAACCCGCCACCCTCGATGTATGGGGCCAGCACCCTACTCACTGAGCCACAGGTGCTGCCCTGGCTAGTTTTTCTATTTTTAGTAGAGACAGGGTCTTGCTTTGCTCACACTGTTCACAAACTCCTGAGCTCAGGCAATCCACCCGCTTGGGCCTCCCAGAGTGCTAGGATTATAGGTGTGTGCCACTGAGCCCGGCCTTAAACAGGGGTCTTAAGAATGAATACAGTAGCATCTGAAGCAGAAGTTAAGACAAGTCTGCTCCAAGGCATGGCAGTGCCTGTAGTCTAAGGTCTAAGTATGCCTTGAAAACAGCTTGGGAGGGACATTGTAGAGATAGGTTGTTCGCAATCCCCAAGCAGAACATGGGAGACAAGAAGGCACTCTGCAGCACTGCTTGAATTTCAATGTGTGTCCCGGCGTACAAGGACTTTTGTTAAAATGAAGATCCTGATTCCAGAGGTCTAGGTGGGGCCCAAGACTCCTGCATCTCTAACAAGCTGTGTGGTGATGCTGTTGCTGGCATTAGGCTGAGAACAGCAAGGTACAGGCCCCTGAGCTCAGGCGAGTATCTCCTGGATAGCTGGCCTGACTAATGGGCTGTGCATGACCATAGAAGTTGACTAAAGCATGAAGTGCAGTTACACAAGGGACCCTGAGGAGTGAGGAGCAGCAGCTGCAGCCAGCCCCTGCCCTCACTCAGCAGGAGGCTAGCAGGGCAGGTGTGGGCAACTTCGCTCAGCCCAGACGGCTTTCATTTGAAGATGTAAAGTCCTACTTAGATGGCAGGTTTGCAGCTGGCCAAACAGCTTACCCCAAATGGGCTAACCACCCACTCATCTGCACAAGGTCAGCACCTAAGGGACTGCCGACTCGCTATGAATGGTAACTCTACCTGTCTGGTAAGGCTGCCTCCAAGGTTCATGGTGCCAGAGCCGGATTTGTTGGTCTGCAGCCACAGCATCACCGTGGAAGTCAACTTGTAATGAGCGGTGCGACCACTGGACTTCTCCTGGGGTGGGGAGGGTGAGACAGAGATCAGAGACTTGGGTGCAACCTGGAGCCTGAAGTGGCCCCTGGAATTCAGACTCTTTCTAACACGTTCCTTTCTAGGTCACGACCACAAATTACCTTTCTTATAAAATCCCAACTGATTTTTAAATGGATGGCACCTATAATCATGTGTATTAAGTTCTTTGGGGGACTTCATCATCAGCGACTAATGCAAACCTGTCTTATCTTTGTCCAAGTGGCTTCAGGGCATTTATAGGCATCAACAGGTGTTCACAGGTCACAGTACTCCCCCTGCACCTGCCAGAGAGTGGGGCTACACTGCTCGGCATGCTGTCCACACTTAGTGGCCCCAGCCACCAGCTGCTGGGGAAGCTGTACCTGCACTTCCACCACGTGGATGGAATCCCAGCAGCCTTTGATCTTCTTGGATCCATCTCCAGCCTTCTTTATGAGGATTACTCCAGCAAAGCCATGATCCAGATCCCAGAGGTAGACAGATGAGACGCCACCTTCAAAATACCTGCAGGAAACAGGCCCACATGCCATTAGATGTTAAGGTGCAGATTATCAGCCCAGGTCTCAGGCTGTCATTTGGCAAAGAATCATTTAAATGTCTTTCTGGAATTAAATGCTCTCTCTGCAATGGAAGGAGATTCTTGGATGTGTTCTGATTGTCCTATAATTGGGGAGTGGAGTGCAGCATCCTTTGGGGGAGACAGAAAGGACACAGGCTCTGGAGTCATAAAGATGAAGTTGAATTCAGCTCTGCCACTAAATGTAGCTTTGTGGTCCTTGGCGAGCTTACTAATCGTTGCTGAGCATCCCATTCCCTCCAGATAAAGGATATAGCACAGCATATGACATGAGTGGAGGCCATCACTATTGGAGTGACCTCTGTCAGTATTTCTTCCTTTCTTTGTTTTTTTAAAGAGACATGGTCTCTTTTCAGGCTGGAGTGCAGTGGCTCCATCACAGGTCACTGCCAACTGTGGAACTGGGACTAAAGGTGCATGCCACCATGCACCTAGCTAACCTTTGTTGTTGTTGTAAACAGAGACACGGTCTCATTATATTGCCCAGGCTGGTCTCAAACTCCTGGCCTCAAGTGATCCTCCACCTTGGCCTCTCAAAGAGCTGTGAGTGAGCCGCTTCGAGTTGAGTCACTGCATGTCTGGCTGGTATTTCTGTCTTTTGGGAAAAACACAACTACAAACCCCTCCCTACCTGATCCCTTCAGAGCATGGGCAGAAGAGGGGTCCTGCTGGTCTTTCGATGCAACTTAATACAAATTCCTAGCCAGAAGTAAAGGCTAAGCTTGGACAGAGCTTCCTCCTTAGATCTCAGTCAATATAAGGTCAAAAGGAAGAGGGAAAGAAACAGCTAAAACTGGAAGGGAACCAGGCTTGGATCCCAATTCTAAGCAGCACAAGTGGACTGCTGTGACTGACTGAGGCTGCCATGAAGTCAGCTGGTGCAGCACCTCCAAAGCTGCCAGTGGCCAGCTATACCCTGAGAGCTATTGCCTCTCACGGCTGGCACAACCTTTATTACAGAGTCTGTGGCCTTAGGGCCACATGTGGCCTTCTGGATTTTTGAGTGAGGTCTTTTAACTGAATCCAAACAAATTCCTAAGGATTTGTTCTATAAAGTTTGGATTCAGTTGAGAGGCTGCATGCACTTGGGGATCTGGAGGTTTCCTATCCTTGGTGGGGACTCTCTGATCCCAATTAATCCCTGAATTGAAGATACAGCAGGCACATCCTGGGAGTGTGAGTCGTACAGGGCATGAGGTAGGCAGAGGCTTGGGAGTTGGGAAGAGCCGATGCCTGCTCCAGCACCCCCAGGAGAGCTACGCTCATGTACGCATCTATGCGACAACTGTTTACTGAAGGCTGCTGGGGTTGGCCTTACAAATGCAGTAGGGACGTCTACTTTACAGAACTGCTGAGATACAAAACAACACGGAATGCAGAGACCTGCCAAATGATTATTGTTTTCATTATTAAGTACTAAAAATTAACAGGTATCTATGGATTATGCCTTAATAAAGCTGTCCTACAACAGAAAAATACACCTGGTAAATGTTAACATTTAAAGAATGTGGGAGAAGTGTATACAAGGATTCTTTGTCGGCTCAGCACCTGTAGCTCAGCAGCTAGGGGGCCAACCACATACACTGGAGCTGGCAGGTTCAAACCCAGCCCGGGCCTGCCAAACAACAATGACAACTACAACCAAAAAATAGCCGGGCATTGTGGCCTGCACCTGTAGTCCCAGCTACTTGGGAGGCTGAGGCAAGAGAATCACTTAGGCCCTAGAGTTTGAGGTTGCTGGGAGCTATGACTCCATGGCACTCTATGGAGGATGACATAGTGAGACTCTGTCTCAAAAAAAAAAAATTATTCGTCTTCTTTTGTAATTTTATTTTAAGTCTGAAACTATCTCATTAACAAGGTTTTTTCTTTTTGAGATTGAGTCTCCCTCTGCCACCTAGGCTCTGTTACTTCAGCCTAGCTCACAGTAACCTCAAACTCTTAAGCTCAAGCGATCCTCCCATCTCAGCCTCCCGAGTAGCTGGATTATAGACTATGCCATGATCCCCAGCTAATTTTTCTAGCTTTTTAGGGAGAAACAGTCTTACTCTTGCTCAAACTTCCCGAGCTCAAGCGAGCCTCCTGCTTCAGCCTCCCCGAGTGCTAGGATTATAGGTAAGAGCCACTGTGACCAGTCAGTAAGTTTTTTTTAGCAAGTCTAACAAAGAGGCAATTGTTGTAGGGAAGCACAGAACCCTGTGAGGGGAGTGAGAATCTCTGCCCACTAGTAAGATGCAGGGTACCCAGGTGTTCTTTTCTCCCTAAACCACCGTGGCCCTGCTACCCTCACCCCTTCCCCACCAGGGCCTCTAGAGGCAGGCAGAGACCAGCCCCCTTCCAATGCTACATCCTGCCCCATTTCTCCATCTCTCTAGCACTACCCACCAAAATTAGACTGTCAAACTGACCTCACTCACAACACTGGCGAGTTGGCTGCAGGAGGGGCAGGCCTGCCAGCTAGCACAAGAGCCACCAAGGGAGCACCTGGGGGCCTAAGTGTCAGGTGCCAGGCATGGACTCGAAGGGAGAACAGACAAACACCTTTGGGGCCCAGAGCTTGGTGCTCTCCTAGGTGACCTCCAACAACTGGCCAACACGGGCACTCAAGGACCCTGTTTAGGAGATAAATTTTTTTGCTCCAAGTCCCTCTCCAGACTCCTCCTCCCCAGGGCAGAACAAGGTAAAGGGGTGTTTGGAGGGTCTTGGGACCATCTTACAGGAGCTGGGTGCACTGTGGAATGCTCCCAGGACATGTGAAGACATACTGGCCACTCTTGCTGACCTGAGGTTCTCCAATGCTCAGATGATTCACATCATGGGCTCCCTGAGCCCTTCTGGCTTGTTCTCCTAGATTCTGGGGACCGTCTCAGTCTGCAAATCAATATTACTGGGGGAAAAACACCCACGACAGGCCTGCGGCTTGGTTCTAACGCACAGGTTTCCCTTTCAGTCAGCCCCACATCAAAAGAGGGGGAAAAAACCCAACTTTGAAACTGGCTATTCTTGTGTTGGCCAAAAGGACAGGCTGATAAATCGTTCCTTCCTTTGGCCATCCTGGAACGAACATCCTTCAGTGCTGTACTTGTCCAAGGCTCATCCTTCTGTGTGCTGGGATCCGGGGGAGAGGCAAGGTCAGGCTGCCCTGGAAGGAAACCAGGAGAAATCCTGCTGGCCTGACAGCCCTGTTGACGCCATCTGGTGATGACCAGTTCAAAAGCACCAGGTGGCCTAAGGTTGATCCCCTCAGTCCCATCCCTTCTTGTCCTGTTTCTTCCAGAAAAAGAAAACAACAAGCGGCATTAAAGTTTTATAACATGGAACTGGCCGTTTACACACCAAGGTCCCACCCCAGGGCCCTGCTCCCACTTTGGGCAGCTTCTCTCTGGCTGGCCACACTGACCAGGTCTAAAGTTTCAAAAGCTGTAGACAAAAGAAGTACAAATGCAATCTCAACTGTGTGACCTCCTTGTGGGTTACTATTATTTTACCCCAAATCTAAAAATTTATTGCAAGAACATTATTTTTTAAAAAGGAAATTTAAAAATTAGCCTCTAATACTATAAATCAACTTATCTCATAAATGTGAATTTTCCAAAATCCTCCTTTGTCCAGATGCACAATTTTTATATAACCATAAGCACAGCAATAGTATCACGTTCAGCTTTTTTCACTTGGCACAGACACATTAGCACTTTACCATGGAGTCACTTGATCTCAATAATCATTTCGAACAGTTGGACAACATTCCGCTGGGTAGTACCCTAATTTAGTCGATTTGACTTTTAATAAAGGAATGACAGTCACAGAGATAGAGGCAATGCTCTTGGGTCTCTCACTTTGGATCTGTTCCCTCTCAGAATCAAGGTGTTCCCAAATGAGGAGAGGCAGACGTGCCGAGACCTGGCCTCTCGGGTGTGACCAAACACCGCAACAATTCAAGAATGGACTTGAATTCCATTCACCAAAAGGCATCTTTGGGGACTTGAGCAGCCACAAGTCTCAACCTGATTGTCCAAGACACAGGGAACAGAGGACTGAGTGATTAGAAAGGCTCCTTTCAGGATCAGAAGCACCAGCCTCTCTGGCAAGTGCTGCCGGGACAGATCGGAGCACTGCCAGGTAGGAGGTGACTCCGGAGCACCGACAGTCCCCCTGCTATGTGGTTTATGGCTTTGTGCTGTGCGTGAAGCACTAATTAAAGAGGGACCTCAACAAGTTTTTGAAAATTTATTTTTACCTACTGTACTTTGATCATAATGACATGAAACAAGGAAAAAAATAATTTTTATGTGGTTCCCATTTATGAGTTTTTACATAAAGGCTTTTGTGGGTATTTTAAGAATGTGCTAAAATGTTGTCTGAAACCACATAAAGCTATCTGAGGAGTCTCCCGCCAGAACTAACAGCACACACATGGAAGCACTTTAACTGGCCTTTGTATATTTAATGAGTCAAATAGTATTAATATTGTTTAAATGCTAACATGCCATTTCAATAAGGTGGCTCTGCCATGGTCAGAGCCTTGCTCTCAGGCCTTGCATGTCAAGGTGAATGAACAATCAAACTCAGGCTATGGGCAAGGGCTGAGAGCAGGCTGCAGCGGAATAATCCTGCTCTACCCTGCCCTGCCCTGCTTCTGCCCACACTTGCTAACTGCAAAATCCTCACCCAGCAATCCAGGGAGGGAGGGAGGATGACCCAGAAGGACCACCATAGCTCAGCAACCTGGGCTTAGGAGGGAAAGGCCACGGAGTTCCTGTAGAAGTCCCCAGTCAAGTGGGCAGCATGGAGCACCTTTTAAATGCAGAGGCCCCAGGAGAAAAGCATAGGCTTCTTTCAGGCCTCCTACCTGAATGGAAAGCCAAGCAACGTGGGACTGAAGGCGACACAGACAGTCAAGAGGGTAAGTGACATGCTCAAATGAGGGTTCCTGTTAGCTGGACAACACAGGGACGACCGCAGAAAGACCCTGGAGAAGTTCAATGTTGGACAAGTGTTGGAGTGTGTGTACTGGCGTCCTGGGGGGAGGGCTTGGAAGCTCCAGAAAGATCAGGAGTGGGTGAGATCAACCCAGGAATGATTGGGAGTAAAATGTTGGGATCACCTATTTTCTGGTGTCTACCAAAAGTGCCATCAAGTACACAGTCTTGGTGGCTTTCAAGACACCCAGCAAAGACGAATGTTTTTAAAGGCAAATGGAACAGCAGAGGATTCAGACAACTGAGACTAAAAAGATGGGGTCCCTTGGAGTTGGAATCCTAAGTTCCGCCATTTGAAAAATACTGTTTTGATTACAATGGCAGATAAGGGTTTCATAAACTCCAAAAGCTTGGCAAAATCCAGAGGGCACCTCTGAGGTGAATGAGCCAGAAACAAAAGGCAAGCCCTGGGATGGCCTGGCTGTTCATCAGCTTAGACAATGACAGTTAAATGTCTTGCTGAGTTTATTCTATGCCATTAGCTAATCCCTAAACTTGGATCAGCCAAAAGCCTAATATGTCAGGAATTCTCTTCTTTTTAAGAGTTCTGGGTTGTTTCTTCTCGAGAAATCACTCTTCCAGTTGTATGTCATAGTCATGTATGTTAGATTCTATGTCCATAATTCTTCAACCACAGGACTTTGGGGGGAAGAAGAAAAGAGAAAATATAATACTTCACACTCACAATGACCTACTTCACAAAACCAAGAAGAAAAGAAAATTTATCAGCTCCAAAAGCTTTATGGAGTGTTTGGGGCTGAGATGTGCATGGAGGCCTAGGATGGAAACTCGTTCCAGGAATCTGAGCTGCAGCTATGAATTACCCAAGTCCCAGGCTTGGCCAGTGCTGGGCTGCAAATGCACAGGGAAGATGGGGGCTGGAACCAACTTTGAGGTTGGCCTTTACTCCTAGGAGCGTAGTAGGATTTGTGGTTTGAATACAAAGGCTCCCAACAGGTAATGAGTCACATGCCACAACCTGCCACAAAAGAACCAAGGCCAGGACAGACCTGCTGGGAGCAGTCTTTCCAGCACTGCCAAGAAACACTCTGTGCGGTTCTGTTCTTGGGTTCACTCAGGCGCAGCCTCTTGGACACTGCCGGGTGGGGCCACCTTCACAGGACTGGGCTCAGGCCCAGGAGGCTCCAGCAGACTTGGACTGCTGGCCCCAAGGTAAACCCCACAGATGCTAGAATGGGTTTTTTCCCTCCCGTAGTTGACTTTATTAAGCAAAAGCAAGGAGCATTTATTTGGCACCCAAAACTGTTCTTTCATTTGCAATATCAAAGAGCTAAATCAGAGGCCAGACCTGAGGCACTCTCCCAGCTCTGACACGCCAGGATTCCGTGGCTGCATCAGGGTCTACAGGAGTAGACTGAGCCCTACAGGGCAGGGTCCTAACATCTTGCGTCACAGAGAACTCACTATTGTTCTAATCAATCATTTCCATTCCGAACAATTCAAATTGGACTTAATTTGAACAATTCAAATCTCTGGACTTAAGTGAAAAGTTCTAACTACTACTTTCTGGAATGACACAAAACAGGAACTTAATATCCTTTCCTCTGGTCCTTTTAAACAGCTAAAATCAGCTTACACATTCCCCAAAATTTTTCTTTTCTGCCTCTGATCCTTATATTTATCTCCTTAAGTTCATCCTCCTCGTGAACACAGTCTAGTTACCAGAGTTGTTTTTCAGGATGTAAGAACAATGACACCCCAAGTGTCGGCAGATGCACAGACGCTAGCCCGGCTCTCTGCAGAGCGGCTTCTCCCATAAGGACTCAAGACCAAACTAGCTTTCCTAGCAATCACACCTCACTCGGCTGACTTGAGTCATCTAAGAGTATTTTTTTCTTCTGTGCTGCCCCAGAATTGTCTTTTACATCCTAGGCCTGAGAACTTGAATATCATTTTCTGCTCAAATTTATAGACATGGCTTCAGTGTTTCAATTTAACTTTTGGGATTCTGAATGTGTTGTCGCCTGTACCCTGTCCAAACCACCCTTCCCTGGAGGTCTCCACACACGTGAGACAATGCAGAGAGCAGGCAGCCGAGCTCAGACCGTGTGGGCTGGCTCTCTAGAAAGAGCACTGGCAGCCACACTGAAGGCTTCTGTACGGAAACCGACTGTCCCCCAGGAAAGGGGGCGACAGTCTGGGCACTTCTTTCACACTGGGGAACAGTACACAGCTGAAAACACCGCAGCTGCCCCTGGAGTCAATGAGACCTGCGAGGGTTTGTGAGGGTTTACGAGGGAGGCAAGAGGGAAAACGTGCATGGGGTGGGGCCAGCTGAAATGCTAGCTGAAGAACTACAACTGAAAATTACAAACTACTGGTGCCACCGAAACAAGTAGGATCCGTCTCGTCTCTGGTGCTGCGCTACAACTCAGGATTCTTCTTTTCCTAGCCTATGTTCTTCCGTCACGTATATGGTCTGCTCTGCTCCTGACCAAATAGTAGCAACAAGACCTGTGATAAGTAAACGGTCAAGAGGGACACTGCACTGTAGCTGGCTGTGGGTTTTCATCAGGCTCTTTCTCTCTGGGCTCAGGAGAGCAGACAGCCTAGCTGTCTGTGTTCTGAGCTGCCCAGGAAGTGTGTGTCAGAAACACAAGGTGCTGCTTGCTGCCAGCGGTCCCCTACCTACACTCTGGAGTCGGTTCCACACAAAATGGAGAAAGATCAACACTTGGCTCTGGGCGGGCCATGTCCAGATCTGATGCCCTTGTTTGTGTGTGGAGACCAGCTGTTTTCACCACAGTGTAAGGAACGTGGCCCAGAGTCTGCCTGTGGACAGAGGACAGGTATTCGGCGGAAATTCCTTCCAGTACACACAGGTGCAACAATCCCCTGAGCAAACATACCAATCGGCTTAGGCATGTGCAACTTTAATGCCAGTTGCACTTAGAAGTGCACATCTGGACCGCGGCTGCCGTGCTTTATAGCCTCTCTTTATGAGGCTTTTATTTTTTTTACTTAAAGAGAAATAATGAAGGCTCTCTGGAAACAATGGTGCTGCTAGACTGGCCGCCAATCTGGCTCTGGGATCGGACTGAACTGTCCACATTTGGCACCACCATGACTGTCTTTTGTACTCTGGACTAGTGGTGAAACTTACCGCCAGTCCATGTGGCCACCTGGTGAGAACACCATCAGCCAGGAGGTTCTAGGGCTTCAAAGAAATTATTCAAATTTCAAAATTTGAAATTCAAATTTCAATATTTCGAAGAAACTATTCTCAAAGCTGCCATTTTATACACACACACACACACACACACATATATATTTTTTTGAGACAGTCTCATTCTGTTGCACTGGCTAGAGTGCCACAGCATCATAGCTCACAGCACCCCTAAACTCTTGGCTTAAGCAATACTCTTGCCTCAGCCTCCCAAGTAGCTGGATCTACAGTCTTCAGCCACAACACTTGGCTAGTTTTTCTATTTTTAGTAGAGATGGGATCTCACTCTTGCTCAGGCTGGTCTCAAACTCCTAAGCTTAAGCTATCCACCTGCCTCAGTTTCCCAGAGTGCTGGGATTGCAGGTGTGAGCCACCGTGCCTGTCTTAAAGCTGCCATTTTTATAGAACCCATGTGACAGGACCATGGCATACATTATCTTACAGTTACAAAAACTATAACCCAAAGGGATAAGGAATGTGCCCAAGTCACAGTACTGAGAAGTGGGGAGCTGGGAATGGACGTCAGGTCTGGTTAATCCCACAGCCAGTGTTCTGTCCCCCAGCCAGCCTGCCTAACCACGCCGAGACATCCCAGCTATGGTGGGAGCACCCCATGGAGCACATACGACCTCATGGTGGAGAAGTCAAGGCAGGAAAGAACTGATTTTTGGCTAGCAATCTGGGGCATCCCTCTGAGCACCCTGCACTGGGAGTCCTGAGAAAGGGAATCCTCCCCACTCTGCAAGGTGGCCTGTCCTTGACGCTTACACAACATGGCTCTCCAGAACAGGAACCTGGGTGGTAGCTCAGCCTGGGAAGCGCAAGGCCTCTGGCAGTATGAAGGAACCTGACCACAGGAGGGGGCTGGTCCCTGCTTCCAGAGAGGGTTTCACCCAGCAACCCAAATGTGACTGTGTGCCATATGGTTACAGGAACCCAAGAATTTTGGAGGCATCAGCGCTGCTGATGCTGACTCGGGGGAATCATGTTTATGAGTGAACTTGTTTTCTACACACTCCTGTTTTCCATTTAGCTTTTTTTAGCAGATGAAAATCAGACAGTGAGCACCAAGGCTGTGGCTTTAGGATGCCAGATGAAGGAGACTGCAGTGAGGGCTCCAGTCACTAGCCCAAGGGTGGGAGCGACACGCAAGCCCATGTAGACCCCCTGTTTGGGGCTCTAGAACTGTGATAGATCTCCCCACTCAGGACAGTGTCATGGAAAAGCAGCTGAAACTCAAGAGCAGAAAACTGCAAGAGCAGGAAGCTGGCTCTGCCCCCCTGTCTAAGGGGCTTCCCGAGACCTGTCTCCTTGCCCAGTGAAAACACAACTGAGGTGAGCTTGGGTTTCCCCACTAACTGCTTCCAGCACTTTTGTATCAGCCCAAGGCTGTGGCAAGCCAGAAGCTCACAGCAGGCAGGGTGAGTTCTAAGAGGATGAGATGTACATATATGTTATGCGTATATGGCCAAAGACACAAATACATGTTATGTTAAAACTTGAAAGCTAATTACGCTGCCAAGAAGCTGTCTGTACCCTGTTGCTCCTGGAGTGTCAGCAGGTGGTACCCATCACGGGATCCTCTGGCGACCTACCTCTGGAAAAAGACCTTACCCTCTAGGCAAGGAAAAAGAACACAGACCTTTCTGAAGGGGCAAGTAGTGAAGGGGGATGTGCCCAACCAACAGTCCCTCCAGCTCTAGAACTTTCCTCTGTGCCTCATCCTCACCCACCTCCCAGGCCTGGCTGTTTCTGGCAGTGGGAGCCTGGGGAGCCTTGAATTGCAGATCTCACTCAGCCAGAGCAAGGGAAGGGGCCCTCTGAAGCCAGCTGACCGACTAGAGTCTTCCCACTCCCACCCTCTCCCAGTCTGGCCTCCAGGAATTTTTCAGGATGCGGGTCAGAGCTGTCATGGGCTCTTCTCCACATGTCCAGAGCGCCACCCAGAAGCGTGCACCTCTCCTCACTACCCTGTCCTGCTCTGGCCTTCACTCCTGACCACAACCACCCGGAGCCACCTCAGGACGTGATCTGAGCACGGTCCTCCTCCACCAGGTTACAAGGCTATCCTGGGCCCCCAAGACCACCTGAGGATTGATGATCAACTAGCTGGACTAATTCACTGGGAGAACTAGCAGGACTCAGCACAGCTGTGTTCTGACAAGACTGAACACAGACAAAAGACACACAGCACAGCCAGTCCACGGAAACCAGGCATGAGCTCTTGATGCCCCACTCAGCATCACACAGGACATGACAAGTCATGACAATGTGTGAAGCCCATTAGCGACTCGGTGCCCAGAGTTTGATGGGAGAGCATCCTCTATCTGGCACACAATGACAGTTCAGACCCCAGAAGTTAAAGAGGGAGTAGCATAAGCCACGCTATTTGCACACACAGTTTGTGCACCGTTAACCACTCTCATCAGGGAATGACCAGATAGGAGCTCTCCCCACATCAAAGTTCCCACAAAGGGCAGCTCTTCTGCAGAAGTACAAACCCCTTGCAACACCGCAATCACCCACAGTTCCTTCCTTAGCCCTCCCCTGAGGCCCCTCCCTACTTCAGCACCTGCCTTCTACCCATTTACCATGTTGTGCACTCACGTGTGCCTGTGTGCACCTCTTTAGCCCTGTGAAAACAGGGCCTAAGGAGGGAGGGCTGCACCCCACGCATTCACCACCGAGCCTAGCACTTGTCCCCCTCCCTCGTGGGGTCTCAGTAGACAAGGGGTGAATGATCCTAAGGGCCCTCTCCAGCCACTACACATGGAGCGACCAGCATCTTCATTTGCCTCACTGTGGTCTGATGAGGCATACCAGGCAGGAATCATTACCTTCATTTTCAAGACAGGTTTGCTTGAGGTCTTCCTGTGGGTGATGGCAGAGCCACATCCAGAACCCACCCTCACAGGGTGGCAGCGTCACAAAGCTGCTGCCTCGCCAAGTCTGTTGCCCAAACAGCCGTCATCCACGATCAGAAACACAGGGGAGACAAGAGCAGACGTCCACACAGCACGACTGCTGCTCCCCAGCAGCGTGAGGGTCGCTGAGTGGACATGATGAGTCAGTGTGGCCGGGGCCTTGCGCACAGAGCCTCAATGAGTGCTCCAACCCCACAGGATCAGCAAGAAACAGAGGCCTGGAGAAGTCAACTCACTCGCTCAGCCCAGATCTGTCAGTGAGCAGAGCAGAACAGAGAAACAGCACAAACCTCTCCTGAAGCCAGGGTTGTCCTCCTTCTACTAGGGTCAGGCCTCGGACCTCATGCTGGCGGCCAGAGGCTGCTGCCTGGAGCCTGCACCCAGCAGCTCAGTTACTTGAGCCCACACACTCTTACCATTTTCATATTATTTTCTCAGAAAATCTCCTCTCACCTTGGGCCATCCCCATAGTATGGAAAGGCCAGAACTCCTTAGGCTCTGTGCTGACATCCCAAGGAAGGGGTGCGCCGAGGGGTCCAGGGCTGAGGACTTGCAGTTTCAAGGACACGAGAATTGTGGTGACAAATGTTTCTCACATATAAACAATGTTGTCCTGCCCTTTTGGGGCCAGTGGTTCTTAAACTTCATTGGGCCACAGGGATAGAGAATGGAAGGAAGGAGCAGGAATAGCCATGGCTCTCAAGTGGCCCTGAGAAGGGAGAGGCGTGGGGAGCTCAGGTAAGGCCTGTGTCCCAAGCACCAGCTGCTCTTGCAGAGGCCTGCAGGCCCTGGACGGCCACAGGGACGCCAGCCTCATTTCACTCCGTAAACTTGTTCCAGACAAGGAGGTTTGATTAGAAAAGCTAATTAAAGCTTTTGAAGATTATCTCAGACCCGAAGCACAAAACGCCTCCCCACCCTGCTCCTCCACCCCCCAGACTCTGGCCTTCATTAAGCTTTGATTTCAATCAATTGCACACCCACTAAAATTAACTTATAAGGCCAATAAATTGCAACCGCATGTTTGAAGGTATTATCTGCTCCAAGCTAAGAGCCAGGGATTGCAGAGCATGGGGCAAGATGTCTGGCACAGATGGGAGTAATCATCTTTGGAAGAAAGTGGTGCCAGTCCTTCGGTCAGAACATCTGGTCTGGGGCAGAACCCGGGCTAACAGAGGCCAGGGCGAGACCCAATGTGACAGCTCAAAAAGGGGAAGTTTCCCGTCTTCTCTGGGAAGCTGGAAAATCAAAGTGCTGATCTTGGGGTTCGTGGCAGCCAGTGGTGGCTCACACTGCACATAGGGTGTGCCTGGCAGCTGGGAGCGCTTGCTTGCCCCACAGCGGAATCTCCATTCCAGTCTCTCCCGGGGAGATCACTTAGGCCAAGCAAGGAGGTTCTGTCAAGTTGTACTTGGCTTGGCATAAAAAAGAGCCCACTCTTAGGAGAGAATGCAGAGGGATCCCATGAGCCAGTGCCCGGGTCCGTCCCTCTGCTGCCTTTCCCTGCACCCTGCTGCTCGGTTCCAGTGACGCTCCCTGCACTGAGCTGGGCCTGCCAAGCAGAGGTAGAAACCCACTGTGGGCCTTGGCAGAGAAAAATGAGAGTAACCAAGAGGTGGGTCCAGGCAGGGAGGAAAGTGATGAAATCAAGAGGACTTGGGAGCCGATAGGACCCATACTCATCCCTAGCAATCTGGCAAAATGTGCCTGTCATCTGAGCATCTTCAGAAAACTGACTTCTAACAACAGGGTTGTTGGGCAGTGCTACCAACAGCTGCCTGACAGTTACCCACACGGGGGAAAAGTACTACTATGATTCCTTTCTGCCCCTTAGGATGGCAAAGAAGGAAACAAATGTGGGAAGACCAGAGGATGAGAACATGTCAGGGACCCAGGAGGAAGACAGCAGCCTAGGGCGGAGCCTATGGCTCAAGGAGTAGGGCACCGGCCTGGCCCCATATACCGGAGGTGGCAGGTTCAAACCTGGCCCTGGCCAAAAAAAACTTCAAAAAAAACTTCAAAAAAAAAAAGAGAGAGAGCAGCCTAAGAGGAAGAGAGGGACCTAGGAGGAAGAGGGGCACCCCGGAGGGAGAAACCCCGAGGAGAGAGACCTGGGCCGCTGGACTTCAAAGGGGGCATGTAGGAATCACACCCCCTTTTAATCCATAGTTGAGAAATGCTGTGCACAGGCCAGGGGAGGAGGGGGCTGGCACTTTCCCCAAGGAGCTATAAGCCAGAAGGGCCTGCTGGGCACCCTGTCCCAGCCCTGTCACTCTGACCACGCTGGCTCTATGTGCTGATGATTAATTCCAGTGCCCTACAAAGCCAAAGCCTTTAGAGACACAGGCATCAAAGCCAGCGTCTGAGACAGAATCCAAGTCCTTCCCTCAGGATCCAGGGAAGATTGTACCTCTGGCAGCGGGAGCCTCTGGGGAGATGGCGATGGCTCCCTCTCAGGGGAGGTTGGTGTGGGCTGCGGGCTGCTGCCTGGGTCGTGTCCCTGCTCTGGATCTCTGCTGATGTCTCCTTCTACTAGTCTTTTTAGAGAGAAACTCAAGAAGTATGGACAAAGATATCGGGCTTACAACAGCAAAGGGCAGGGAGCACAAGGCAGGCTTGATGTTAAGGCACGAGCCAAAGAGGGTGCAGCAGGGCTGTGGCTGGGAAGGACACACAAGGCTTCTTCTGGGCAAATCTGTGTGAGCAAAGTACAGCATGGCCTTCCCAGTACAAAGTTCTCTGCAGCACACGGTCCCCAAGAGAAGATTCTGAGCTGCAGCCTGGCTGGGGTCTTGCAGTTTTCAATCATTTGAGGGGATGGGTGCTCAACAGACCAGAGCAGAAGCCAAAGACGGTCCTAACTCTATAAATCAGGATACAAGGACTCAGAAACATCTAGGGTAATCAGGAGCTAAAGACCAGGTCAACACAGGAGCTGGGTCTATTCCTTAAATTCCCCCAGCAACTTTGGGGCATGGGCCAAGTTCCAGTCTGAAGTGGGTACCTTGCGAGCAGGAGCCTGCACACGTAACCCTCTGTGCACAACCATGTGCCTGGCTTGCTCTCGAGAGTGGCATCTTCAACCACTCCCTTCTTCTCTGGCAGAGTTGGGCTGCCCTAAGGCTCTGGGCATCTCTCATCAGGCAGGGGGTACAGGCCATTCTCCCAGGCCCTAGTTCACCAGTGGGGTGACCAAAACCAGCAGACAGGAGGCAGAGTCAGTGGACACCTCCTCTTAGAGTGACCACTCCCTGAGCCCACGTGCCAACATGAACAGAAGAGGAAGGAAGAGTTCATGGAGGCTCGGCGCCTGTGGCTCAATGGGCTAAGGCACCAGCCATGTACACCTGAGCTGGTGGGTTCGAATCCAGCCCGGGCCCACCAAACAACAATGGTGGCTGCAACCAAAAAATGGCCGGGCGTCATAGTGGGCGCCTGTAGTACTTGGGAGGCAGAAGCAGGAGACTCGCTTGAGCCCAGGAATTAGCGGTTTCTGTGATGTGTGTTGCCACAGCACCCTATACATGGTGACAGCTTGAGGCACTGTCTCAAAAAAAAAAAAAAAAAAAAAAAAAAGAAGAGTTCATGGAAGAGCAGGGGTGGGGAGGGAGAAAAATACGTTTCTATAGGAACAGCACTGCACCAGGAAGCAGTGGCTTACTGCCTCTCTACCCCGTGGAACACCCTACTCCCTAGGAAACCCAGTGTGACCACCTGCCAGTGTCCCTCAAAGACAAGGCCTCCTCACCGACTCCTCTCTGCTCTAAAACCATGGGGGAAAGAGCTCCCATTCCAGACCCCTCAGTCATCACCAATATGGTTACCAACAACTTCCCAGGACAATGAGAACGGTAAGTTCTGGAGGTGAACAATGTACCAAGTTGTTTTTAAAAATGAAAAGGAAAAGGAGATTTTTTTTCATTATTTTATACCAGAAATGGGCTGGCTCATCATGTGTAGTCCAGCTGGGGAATGGTCCTCAAAGGCGGCCTCAGGACAACATCCTCAGTGTACTGGGAACAGAGGGTGGTTTGAAACTCTGATGACTCGGGTGTCCCAAATCACAGTTCTGAATGCCATTAGTCTCCTGTGGCCCCTGACACTCGAGAGAGCCTGGCCCCGCTGTACTGTCACACACAAGGGAATGAAAGGCCTCCTGCCTCCCCAAGGCACCACTGAGGCCCTGCACTTTTTGTCATAGACCCTGGGGGTCTGGGTTACCCCAACCAAAGGCAGGAAACTGCCCTGCCATCCCTTTTGCAACTCCTCCAGGTAGTTCACCTTTAGAAAAGAGTGTAGGCAAAGACAAAAGGCACGCAGAAATGAAAAGCTCCCTTAAAAAACAGACATTTCTCAGGAAGTGGAAGGCTTTACAGAAAGCAGTATAAGCAGTCAGAGGGTATGGGTCCCAGCTCTCACTGTTTTCTAGCTGTGATCACTATCTGAGTACTTCTCTGAGCCTCAGTTTTGTCATCTATGAAATGGGATAACCCCCACATACGCCTTAGTTATTGCAAGGAGTAAGCGACTATTTTGAAGTCCTTTTTTTTTTGGTAGAGACAGAGTCTCACTTTATCTCCCTCGATAGAATGCCATGGCATTATATATAGCTCACAGCAACCTCCAACTCCTGGGCTTACACGATTCTCTTGCCTCAGCCTCCCAAGTAGCTGGGACTACAGGCGCCTGCCACAATGTCCGGCTAGTTTTTTGTTGCAGTTCCACCAGGGCCAGGTTTGAACTCACCACCCTTGGTATATGCGGCTGGTGCCCTACTAACTAAGCCACAGGCGCCGCCTGAAGTCTTTTTTTTTTTTTTTTTGGAGATAGACTCTCATTATATTACTCCAGGTAGAGTGCCAGGGCGTCACAGCTTACATTAACCTCAAACTCTTGGGCTCAAGTGATTCTCTTGCCTCAGCCTCCCAAGTACCTGGGACTACACGTGCCTACCACAAAACCTGGCTGTTTTTTTGATACAGTTGTCATTGTTGTTTAGCAGGCCCAGGC
Source organism: Arctocebus calabarensis (assembly GCA_963573935.1). Taxonomy (NCBI): domain Eukaryota; kingdom Metazoa; phylum Chordata; class Mammalia; order Primates; family Lorisidae; genus Arctocebus; species Arctocebus calabarensis. The sequence goes on from CAUYON010028051.1 coordinate 34,890, forward strand.
CAGGTTCAAATCTACCTGGCCAGTGCACCCTAGAGATGGGCGTGGAGCCTTTTTTTTTCGAAAAGAGTTTCATTCAGTCACTCTGTGGTGTCACAGCTCACAGCAACCTCAATCTCTTGGGCTTAAGCAATTCTCTGGCCTCAGCCTCCCGAGTAGCTGAGACTACAGCTGCCCGCCACAATGCCCGGCTATTTTTTTTAAGAGACCGGGTTTTGTTTTTGCTCTTGCTCAGGCATTCCACTCGCCTCACCTCCCAGAGTGCTGGGATTACAGGTGTGAGCCACCATGCCAGCTATTTTAAAGTCTTTAATGATGATGGGGAAATGCTCAGGACAACAGGCCGCTCAGGGGCCACAGAAGGCACCATCACAGGCCATTACACACAGGAACAATGAGGAAGAGGGAAAAAGGGGCAGAAGTTAGAGACGGCGCTGGGCTCTTCTCCCAGTCTGGCCCTAATGGCAGCATGAAGCAAGGCGTCTGAATTACTTTATCAAGAGAAAATTACCCAAACATTTAAGTCTAAAAAAATCAGAACCGCCTTCCATCTAAACATGGAGCCCAATAAAAAACACTGAATGTAGCCTCCTAACAGAATAATAAGGCGAAGCCAGGGTGACAGGCCCACTCCTCTGTAGGGCTAAACTAGGGAACAGTTTGTATTTTGTATTCCCTATTTGTATTTTTTTTTTTTTTTTGGAGACAGAGTCACCCAGGCTAAAGTGCTGTAGCATCAGCTTAGTTCATAGCAACCTCAAGTGATCCACCTGCCTCAGCCTCCCAAGTAGCTGGGACTACAGGTACCCACCACAACAGTCGTCTAATTTTTCTATTTTTACAAGAGACAAGGTCTCACTCTTGCTCAGGCTGGTCTTGAACTCTTGAGCATAAGCAATCTTCCTACCTCAGCCTCTCAGAGTGCTGGGATTATATGTGTGAGCCACTGTGCGGAGCCCCAGTGAACACTTTCCAAGGAGAAACTTTCCACTTCCACCTTCAAACTCAGCAGAAAGGGCAGGCCGTATTCCTACAGTATTCTGAGATGGTTCGCGAGGAACGAATAAAGATACACAAGGAGCCAAATATGCCCAAACTGCTTTTAAACCTCATTTCCATTTGAGAGAGAGACCGAGCTGTGTGCATGTGCAGGACACTGGAGACACTGGCATGACCAGCCCCCCTGCCTGGCTGGCCCTCCGATGTCAGACCTCATCCCAGCGTCACCTCCATGAAAGAAACGAGTTTGCTCCCTGTCACGTCCCCTCAGCACCGACATGCTCAGAGTCTGCCGCCCATTTTCCCACAGTGGACATGTGGCAAGGGCAGGGATCACGTATGGGGCACATCCCCAGGAATCAGTGAACACCTAGACTGTGGGAGGCTCACAAGTGTCACAAGTGAATGGGTAAGTGCTAGACTCGGCTAAGGATGGCTCTATATCCCAGGCCCACTGTTTACTGGCTGTGTGAACTTGGGTGAGTTACTTCACCTTTCTCATCTGTCAAGCTACCTGTAAAAGCATCACAGCTGAGCTTGTGATACAGGAAACTGAGGAGCTTTTGGAGACAGACAAGACTTGACTTTGATTCTTGGCTCTGTTCTTTGCCTTGGACAAGTATCTTCATCCTTCTGATCGTTAATTTTTCTTTCTTTCTTTTTTTTTTTGAGACAGAGTCTTACTATGTCACCCTTGGTAGAGTACCATGGTATCACAGTTCACAGCAACCTATTCTCTTGCCTCAGCCTCCCCAGTAGCTGGGACTACAGGCGCCTGCCACAATGCCCGGCTATTTTTTGTTGCAGTTGTCGTTGTTTAGCTGGCTCAGGTTGGGTTCAAACCCACCAGCCTCGGCATATGTGGCTAATGCCGTAACCACTGTGCTACGCGTGCCAAGCTTGATCCTTAATTTTTCTATCTGAAAAATAAGGACTAAAATAGCTACTGTATACGTGGAGATCTGAGACAATGTGTAGGAAGTATCTGGCACCGCGTCTTACACCAGCAGGTGCTGTGCCGGGGTACTGCTGCATGGAGAATTATGGTGTGGAGTAACTCACAATTAACTCTGCACACAGCAGCGATCTGAGACTGAGTCATCTCATAACCCATCCAGCTATCAAATGGTGCCCTGCTTCCTGCTGTGGGTGGCTCCTAACTTTAGTTAGGTGAGCCAGATAGTAGATTCCAGGGAGACTGCTTGGCCTGGTCACACTGTCATTTAGGATTTAGCTATCAACATCACAAGCACTGAAGTGCACAGGGAGAAAAGTAACTCACAGGTCTCGGTACTGGTCAAAGGCATTGTTGGCTTCTACCTCCAGCTTTCTCAGCCGAGCAGATGGCATGGCCCCATCTTCCAAAGGAGGGTCATACTTATTACTCCATGGTGACCTGGAGGGAAGGAAGGAGAAGGGCATCACTTGAGTTGTGGCCTATGACCGGTAAGCCCAGCTGTCTTGTGACACCTCAGAGGCAAAGCCGCTACCTATAGCAAAGATTTCTCCAGATCCTGGCAACAAACAGGGCTTTCTGGAGGTCTGCAGAGCAAGGGCTCAGATGCAGGTAGATGAGGTCTGAAGCTGTGCTCCGCCTCTCACCAGCTGTATACTTTTTGTAAGCATCTCAACTCTCCAAGCCTCACCTTCCTCATGTGTAAAACAAGGCTACTATTTGCCAACCACAGGGCTGTTGTGAGGCACAAAGGACATCAAGAGCCCATACAGAGCTGGACAGACCATCAGTGTTCCACATGTTAGCTCTCTCTTAGCCCGTTTTCTAAGTTTCCCTTGAGTTCACCACCTTAGTGGTCAACAGATGCCTATCTCTCCTTCCTGACTCAACAGAAGTTCTAGATAAACTTTTATTACAAAAACCTTCCCATACAATGAGTATTAAGAGATCTGTCAGTTTTAGAAGCGGGCGAGAAACGCAGCTCCATAGGGAAATGCTGATTACATTAGCAAGCCTGAGTGATGTCCCTGGAAACAGAGGACAGCCTTCCCAACATCCAGGGGCTGTGCACACACACAAAGGCTGCAAAGTAATGAGAACCAGCCTTTTTGCAGCCCGAAGACTTGTTGCATTTCTTAAAATGTATTTTGCCACATCAGGAAAGCATTTAATCACACAAAAAAGTGGGCAGGGGGTTGCAGGGAAAGATCTACTCATTAACTCCTGCAGGTGGGGTCAGAGGCTGAGTGTTCAGAGAAGCAGAGAATTTAAAAGCTAAGAGAGGTGGCTCAGCGCCTGTGGCTCAACGAGCTAAGGCGCCAGCCATGTACACCTGAGCTGGTGGGTTCGAATCCAGCCCCCAGGCCCGCCAAACAACAATGACGGCTGCAACCAAAAAATGGCCGGGCGTTGTGGCGGGCGCCTGTAGTCCCAGCTACTTGGGAGGCGGAGGCAGGAGACTCGCTTAAGCCCAGGAGTTGGAGATTGCTGTGAGCTGTGATGTCACAGCACTCTACCCAGGGTGACAGCTTGAGGCTCTGTCTCAAAAAAAAAAAAAAAAAAAAGCTGAGAGAGGAACGAAAAGAAAGAGACAACAATAAAGAAATCAGAAAAAGTCCTTTATACCTTGTGTCTAAACACCTCAGTTTTTCCACTATCAACAGCCCACCCTGCCTTCCCTGTTTCTCCTGCTGAAAACAGACCCGCAAGCCGCTGTGATGCAGGACTCACTGGTGGTGAGGAAAAGGCGGCCGGATAGTTGTCTCCTGAACCCCAGTTCTAAGGAATCTGTGCACAGTTCTGCCAGGCACCTATGTCAGTCAATCATGTCGAGATGAGCACCTATGTCAGTCAATCATGTCGAGATGAAACAAGAATAAGCTGGGTGACCTTTTCCATGAGCTACCCTAGGGGAAAATTCACTGTGCTTGGTGTCTCAAAAAAAAAAAAAAGAAAAAAAAATTACTGTTGTTAAAGTAATAAAGTGTTGCGCACCACCCCCCACGTCCATGCCTGTGATATACTCATCCTTCCTTACCCTAGACCCCGAGAGGCCCGTGAGAGCAGAGAGCCCGTGGCTGCCTGCTCTGACACCCAAGTCCCCAGCATCAAGTGGGTGCTCAGGGAACGCTGTGGATGGGCTGAAGCCTCACAGCAGGGGCAGGGAAGAAAGGACCCTCAGGAACCCTGCCGTGCCTCCAAACCAAAAGATAAGCAGCTTTTTGAAGACATCCAAACATCCAAAAAATAATAATTTTTTTTTTCCCTTCAGATCTTGGAGACAAAGATCCAGGGGAAGGTGCCCTCACCACTATTTATTTGTAAACAGGCTCCTCTACTTGCCAGGGAGAGTACAGTGGGCAAGAATCTGAGACTGTGAACTTGAACTCCCTCCTTCCCTGTATGTCCCCTTTGAGACTCCTCAGTACACCCCCAGCAGGATGGCTTCCACAAAGGACCGCTGCCTTCCTGTGGCCTAGAAGACCCAAACCAAATGGCTTTCATTTAGGCAACCTGATTAGACACAAGAGCCCATCTCTTGTGCAGACTGAGGGCCTGCAATTTTCAAGAAGCCTGTAACTCACATTTCCCCTGGCTCACAGACGACAGCATTTCAGGCTGTTAGTCCTGGAGCCGAGGTAATTGTAGCTGGGGGAAAAATCATAACATTACCCAGAGTATTCTTAGTGGAAGGGGCACTCAGAACACATTTAAGAGCTTAAATGGAGGCCATTTGAAAAAAGACAGATGGATAGGAACGCTTAGATTTCAAAAGTCAGGCCTTTCATTTCCCTCCGAGAAGGCTTTTTGTTTCAGCTAACAGGTTTCAAACAGTGCTGCTGGCAGCAGTCACACCATAAGGATCTTATTTAAGCAAACGATCAAACACAGTTAGGATGGAAATGTGCGGAGAGAATCAGAAGACCTTGAAGTTTCCTATCGAGAAGGGAGAAGGAAAGACAAGAGCTCTGGCTTGCCATCCTAGGCTCCTCTTCACAGCACTGAGAAGCCCCAGAGCCCTCAGTGGTGCCTTGGGGGTGCAGGTGGGGCCAGCAGCCTTACCTGGAGGACCTACAGGTACCAAGTCCCCAGGAGAGCCTGGCCAGGGAACAGACATCCTTCCACAGGCTCCTGTAGAACTCTTGCCTTACACAGCAAGTGGGAATTCTCAGGGGGAATGAAAAAAATATAATCATGACATTGATGAAGCAAGACCTGGCTCACAGATCACACGTTCCAGTAAGCGTTTTCTGAACCCCAGGCATGGAGAGGCGCTTCTCCATGGCGAGATGTTCCCCATCACCTACACTGGACAACTCTCTTCAAGAGCTGGTCCACCCACCTCCTAGGAGGCCTCCAATGAGTACTGCACCAGGACGCCACGACTATGACCAGAAGGTGCCAGGAGCAGAACGGGCCCTTCAGGGTAGAACTTGACCAACCTCAGAGCAGTAATAGCATCACTATTCTAGGGCACCTGCAGTCACATCTACAGCCCAGACCTCTCTCCAGGCCCCCAAGACCACACATCCACAGTCTCCTTGACATCTCCACTTCCATCTAACAGGCACCTCGAGCTTAAAGTGTTCCCAAGCCAGCTCCTCCCAGGGTCTTCCTCAGCTTAATCAACAGTAGCTCAGGCCCAAAGTCCCGAGATCACGATTCACACTCCTCCTCCTCTTTCACCCCATCCCCTGCAAATGCAACCTGCTCCACCTTTGAAATTTACCTCAAACATGACCTTTTGACTCCAGTCTCTGGCCTAGATTAGGCCAAAATATAGTCTCTATCTAATTTCCATTTGAAGCTAGGACAAGAACATTATTATAAAATAGTTGTCTAATCTATTAGAAAGTCAGCATGAAACGTTTTAATATATAACAAGTTCTGTGCTGTTCAGCATTTCACATGTGTTATTTCTTTTAATCTCCCCAATAACCCTGTGCTAAATGCCATTACCCTCGATCTGGCCTTCAAGACCCTGCCAGTTCTGCCCCTGCAACACCTCAGCCCTCATCTCTGCCCTGCCCCCCACCTTCTCTGGCCATCTGCCATCTCCTTCCTAAGGAACCCATCACACATGGCCTTAGCACCCAGCAAGCTCTTCTCCCAGACCTTGTACATGACTGAACTTCTTCGTCCTTCAGGTACTATGTACAGGACAGCCTTCCCTGTCTACCAGTCCCATCTCTACCACCCCTGGTCCTCTATTTTCTTCAGTAACACTTTCACAATCCACTTTATTTATGTACTTCCTTACTGTCTGGCTTCCTCATTAGGCTACAAGCGCCACAGAAGAAAGACTTAGATAATGCCTGGTATATAGCATCTGCTTAAAGAAGGTGCTACTGAGCATTTTGCTGAGTGAATATTATTATTTCCATTTTATAAATGTGATAAGTAATTTGTCAAAGTCCCATTCACATAAGGAGATGTGCTGATCCGAAGCCCACACTGGCTGACTCCCGATAATCCTTCCTGCTCTGATTCCTCAGATGCCCCACACCCCCTCCAAAGAGAGCAACAGGCTGAAGCTTCAAGACCCAGCCTAGGTTCTTTACCTATAAATAAACCTACAGCAGACTGCATTCCTCTACCTCTATGACCTTCTCCACGGTAATGCTAGAGCAATCCATCATGGAAATACAGGTCTAGTTCAGGAACTCCCACTCTTTTTAATTGCAGTAACTTCCACATAGCTTTAAAAACCTTAAAAACCCATATATTATCTCTCTCCTTTACGAAGTCCTCCTGAAATCAACCATAGCCTCTTCTGTGCTAACCCCCTTGTCCTGAACAGGCTTTGCACTGGCTGCGGGAACCACATCATACAGTAATCAGTTACTCGATGCGTGTCCTGTTCTAGACCAGATGATCAGTCTCCCAAGGTAGGGACTAATGTCAACTCACTTATTGACCAAGCCGTTGGCACAGTGTTGCAAAGACAAAGGACAAGTGTATTATTTGGCAGGGCTGTGTTCTACATCCTTTAGCAACAGAGGCCCTGCCTGCCCTCAGGATGCAGGATCTTCATCATATGTATGCCTGTATGCTGCCCTAAGCAGGCATGACACAATCACAGCAGCTGAGTTTGGCAGCAACATCCCTATCCCCCAGACCAGCAGTTCTCAACCTGTGGGTCGCTACCCACAGGAACTGTATTAAAGGGTCGCACCATTAGGAAGGTTGAGAGCCACTGCCCTAGACCATAGGATCCCTGAGTGTACAAGGCCTTCTGTCTACTGCTATGTTGCCAATGAGTGTTGGAGGCACTCCCCAAACTCCTGCTAGATGACTTGAATAAAAGATGCAAGGAGGAGAGAAATGGAGAAGAGAAGAAAGGAAAGGAGCACAGGGCAAGGGCAGACAGAAAGGGCAATGGGCTGGACTGCCAGCCCATCCACGTCCAGTGGTCCTTGTGCCACCACAGTAAGCAGAAAAGGCTGCTCCTGAGGGGCAAGACTCACCTATAGGAGTCCCCATCTCTGTTGTAGTCACACAAAAGGTAATCCTTTCCCACCACCTTGTCTCTGGCAATTTTCAGTGGTTGGTCAACAGAAGACAGGAGATCTTCACACAGACCCGGGACCTGGCAGAGAGAAAGGACAAAGTGGAAACCATCATTAAACACAGAACTCAGGCTGGCTAATGACTTTGTAGCCACATTACGGTCAGTATATTTAACATCTGGCCCTTGGTTCCCTGCCAAAATTATGAACCTGTTCTTTTCTTTTCTGCATGTGTTTGACACCAACTGTATCCCTCTGTAAAGAAACCTGTTCTTGAATTACAGTGGAGCGTGATTTCCAATATAGTCTTGCCTTCCAAAAGCTGTGTGCAGCTTTAATTACCTGGTCACCAGGGTGGTCTAGTAAATTTAAGTGTGTATATGCTTGGTATTGGTCTCTGGTGGGCATAGTACAAGCCAAAGTCCCGAGAAGTAGGTAAACATTTCAAATACATAGGAATCTGAAGAACTCTGAGAAGAATAACTCATCCGTGCTGGAGAACTCCCACAGGCTCCCATGCTGGGTGGAGTTTACAATAGTTTCCAGGCCCATAGCCAAACATTACCAGGATGGCTTATGGAATCGTCCATATTTGCAGTGAAGGTGGCTTCACATCAGCTTTTTACAGTGCAGAGTTTCAGGCCATCTGGTTGGCTTGCCTAGGGGTTGCCTCCCAGAGGAGGACAGCTGCATGGTCGGGGCCTGCAGGACTGGATCTCAGGGTGAACGAGGATTCTGACATGTGGCCCTGCTAATAATCAGGCTGCTAGACCCCTCCTCCCAACTTAAATATCGATTTCCACCAAAATATTCCAGAAAGGGATGGTAGCACTTTCAGAAATGGATTCCTTCAGGCTTGAGTCACTTCCACGCTCTATTTTCACTATGATGACTTATTCATTTCACAGGCATGAGTTTATGAGGGTCCCGCCATATCATTTACCAGCCAAGTGGCTGCCAACTGCACCAATAACTCTTCCCAATGGAAAAGTTAAATTGTACAGCAAAGACAATAGCAGAGCAGTTCAGAGAGGGGCTGGCAGCTATAGTGGTTCCTGTGTTCCTCCAGAAGGCCCTTGACCACCACCCAAAGACAGTGGAAGGGAGCCCCACCTCCCGAGACCACCCAGCTTCCATAGCTGCTCAGGGTACCTCTGCTGACCCTAGGGTGCTTTAGAGAACTCAGCTTGTAAAGCACTGTCCAGCACAACCAAAGCAGGGCGCCCTGTCTTGCAGCTCACATCAGTTCTGGGCCCAGTGAGATGAGCTGTTTCTTGCACATGGGGCAGCACCCAAGAGATAGACACATCACTGAGCTGTGCACAACGTGCTTGTTTTCAGAATTCCTGTCCACACACCAGCTGCCTGTGCACCGCCCTCCCCAAGCAGGTAACCAACACAGGCACTACTTTCAAAGTTCGTTTTGGTGACAGTACCAAGACCCCTGCCATTTCCGAGCGCCTGCCACATTCTTGCAGTCCGCTGGGCCCCTCACGTAGTATGTACCGTTTACTCGAAAGCTCACGCTCACCCTGGGAAGCAGGTATGTACTGTCCCCATATTCAGAGTCATTAAGTTGCCCAAGGCCCACACAAGATGCGAATGGAGGAGACAGAAGTCAAAATCAGGGCTTGATGACTCCACTCTTGACTGTAACTGTGTATAATGTACAACCAGAGAGAAGGACAGCCCATGCCAAAGGCACACTCTGGTGGCAAACAGCCCCAGAGCCCCTCCCCTGGCAGGAATGCTGGCTGCGGAAGTGAAGGTCTAACAGCTTTTCCTCAAGGCAACTAGGATCTGGAAGTGGTCTCGCTGAAATGACCCTGGGCACCTGCTATCCTGTCATATCATAGTATATCTCTACACATCTCTATCTATACTGCCGGGCCGCTCCCTGGGCTCCCTGTTGGGCCCTAACTTTTGCCTGAACCCTCATTCCGCCTGGTTAGGGCCCAGATACTACTGGGCTCGAATTATCCTGGATTATAGAAAGGGACTAAGCAAATATCTCTGAAGTTAGACCTTCTGACTCCACCTCTTACAAGCAGGTTTACGACCTTGGGTAAGTCATTTTTCTCTACTAAGACTTGGAGGTCCTTACCTGTAAAGTAATAAAAACAATCCATCGGGTCCCCGGCCCATTTGATCTGATGATCACAGGAGAGAATGCACTCAGGCTCAGGCAAACGCATACACATCAGTACCTGGCATAGTCACAGTCACTCTCCTCCTTTAGACTCAATACCATCTGCTGTCTGTTATTTTCAGAAGGCAACGCAGATCTACACCACACCTGAATTCACTGTGCTGCCTGAACTCAACTGAGGCCGAGAATCTAGCTCTTAACTCCAGTAGTGCCTGGGGCCAGCTGCTCCCCCTTTCCTGCCAGCCATGCTGTTTGTAGCTAAGAGCCCCCCAACACAGGCAAGCCTACAAGATACCAGAGTCTGGTGCAAAAAACACTTAACTGCTATCCAAGAGGTTAACCTAGGATTCAGAAGTATTTTGATAATGTCTTCCTAGCATGACACTAATTGAAGTTATTTTTTTCATTTATCTGTTGTCTCTCTCACTAGAATGTAAATTTCACCAGGGCAAGGCTTTCAATCTTACTCACTGCCATATCCTCAGTGTCCATGGCAGTGCTTGACACACAGCAAATGCTTACTATATCTGTAAGGGAGGAAGGAAGGAAAGGCGGGAGGGGAAGGGAGAAGGTTTACAACATGGAGCCTCCCAAATTCTAATCAACTTCATTTAAAGATTAATAAAGTAGTGTGCAATAAGAATCTTTACCAAAAGAGTTTGCGAGCTAAAACTAGATGGAAGCTAATGATCAATTTCACCCATGGTCCATATTTTCTTTTTCTTTCTTTCTTTTTTTTTTTTTGGTGGAAGTAGGATTTATTATTGGTAGGCACAAATGAGAGGCAGCACAGTGTAAGTCCTGGTGACTTGCAGGGCCTCTCACTTTTTTGTCCAGGGGGCCACGACTAGGGGTATATTTGACCCCACAGCCATCTGGGATGAGCCACCTCTCAGCTACCATGTCTTTAAATTCATCTGCATTAAACTTGGTAAAGTCCTACTTCTTGGAGATGTGAATCTTCTGGCAGCCAGAGAGCTTGAACTTGGCCCTGTGAAGGCTCTCAATCACATGCTCCTTGTTCTGTAGTTTGGTGCAGATGGACATGATGACTTGGCCAATGTGAACTCTGGCCACAATGCCCTGAGGTTTTCCAAAGGCACCATACATACCTGACTGGAGCCTAGACTGGAAAGAGCACAAGGTCTAACACATGAACATGCATTAGAAAGGAATGTCTCCAAGGTCCCTTAGAGCAACCTATACAAGCAACAGGCTGCGCACACAACCAAGGAGGCTGCTGTTCGCAGCCACTGCACACCAGGCCCCCATGAGGAAAGGAGCCTGGTCGGCTTAATTAGCTGCGGATATGGTCCATATTTTCAAATATGAACCATGACATGGTAGCAGACCACTAACAGAGAAATGGAGCTTTACTTAAAGCACTAGTTTTTTATTTTTTTCTATTAATATATGACCTTAAGGAGCCACTTAATGGTGGAAAGATTGAGAACTAAGAGACCTGGGTTCCAGCCTCTGTTCTGCTATAAACTTGCAATTTGTCAAACACAGTGAATGAAGCTACCTCAAGACACACCACCCTTGGGCGGCGCCTGTGGCTCAGTCAGTAAGGCACTGGCCCCATAGACCGAGGGGGGGGATTCAAACCCAGCCCCAGCTGAACTGCAACAAAAAAATAGCCAGGCATTGTGGTGGGTGCCTGTAGTCCCAGCTACTCGGGAGGCTGAGGCAAGAGAATCGCCTAAGCCCCGGAGTTGGAGGTTGCTGTGAGCTGTGTGATGCCACGGCACTCTACCAAGGGCAATAAAGTGAGACTCTGTCTCTACAAAAAAAAAAAAGACACACCACCCTTGAAGACTTGCGCCTGGATTTTTTTGAAAGTTCACAGCCAGGTATTAACCTCAGAAAAATATACAATTAAACTCAAAAAGTTATGGCAGTATACAGGAAAAAAAATAGGGAACTCACAAACGGCACGTGGTTCATCTGCCCTACCATGAAAAGGATCTAGGATCTGATATGGCCCCAGCAAATACAGTTTTTGCCTCTTTGAGAACTCTGAAGTTGGGACACAGTTTTGTACTGTGTTTCCATCAGCCCTGTTTCTTCTTCTTCTTCTTTTTTGAGACACAGTCTCTGTTCTGATGCCCTGGCAGACTGGTGTCATAGCTTTCAGCAACCTCAAACTCCTGGGCTCCGGCCTTGGCTTCCCAAGTAGCTGGGACTACAGGTGCCCACCACCACACCTGGCTAATTTTTCTATTTTTAGTAGTGATGGGTTTTGCTCTTGCTCAGGCTGATCTTGAACTCCTGAGCTTAAGGGATCCTTCCACCTCAGCCTCCCAGAGTGCTGGGATCACAGGCATGCCCCACTGAACCTGGCCAGCCCTTTTTCTTTAGATCAGCGGTTCTCAACCTATGGGTTGCGACCCACAGGAATTGTATTAAAGGGCCACAGCATTAAGAAGGTTGAGAACCACTGCTTTAGATCAAAGATAAACCGTTCATGGGGAATGAGAAGTATGGATGGAATACATGGTGTGCCCACCGACTTGTTTCGAAATAGCTTTCCCCAAAGTGCATCAGTCCTGAGCCGGCACCACTTACAGATCCTATCTTGCACCCATGTGCCATCTCTCCAACTCTTTCCTCTGCCTGAATGCTCTCAACCACACCATCCTGCTCACTACTCCTTAAACACGTGTGCAGGTTTGCACATGCGAGTTTCTTCTTAAAAATCTTCCCCATTTAGGGTCGCTGGATAAATATAGGATGGCCAGTTAAATATGAACCTCAAATACACAATACACAATATTTGAGTGCAACTAAGTCCCAAGTGTTACATAGGACACACGTTTTTATTTGCTAACTCAGGCAATCTAGCTCCAGTGTTCTCATAAATCCTGCCAATCCTTTGAGGCCCTGCCCAAACTCTGACCTCTTTATCAAGATATAAAATTCTTCAGAATTCTCGTGGTAACCCTGTTAAATTAATATTCAGTTAAATTCTAAACGCTTGCAGGATGGCTGTCCCAATACTGCCATTAGCTATCATCTCACTCCTTCCTCTCCACTCAGCATTTTCCAGCGTGTATTGCCGCTATGTCTACAGAGGCCAGGACGGGCCCTCAGCCCAGCACAGCACCACACCCCTGCAGTCAATCTGTGCTTCTTGATTCCATGGAACTGGACATTAATCCTGTGGTCTGAGGCCACACTGCAGAGGCAGAAGAAAGGCGGTTTCCCTCTATAACCTCAATAGCTCATACGCTCACCTGAACCCCTGCCCCCACCCAGTCATGTCTAGTGCTTAGAGCAGTGGAAGAAATCACATTAAGCCTCGCGGATCATGAGTCTGCACAGCAATGTAAAGGAAAGGCCAGGCACAAAACTGACAGTTCGTTTCGGGGTGTGTGTGGCACCGGGTCTGCTGCCTCTGAAGCCAAGGAAGGTCTGCAGTGAAGGACAGCAGTGCCAACGTGCGGTGGCTGGGTGGTTTCTTTCTTTTCTTTTTTGAGACAGAGTCTCATTACGTCGCCCTTGGTAGAGTGCTGTGGCGTCACAGCTCACAGCAACCTCAAACTCTTGGGCTTAAGCAATTCTCTTGCCTCAGCCTCCCAAGTAGCTGGGAATACAGGCGCCTGCCACAACACCCAGCTATTTTTTGTTATAGTTGTCATTGTTGTTTAGCTGGCCCACGCTGGGTGTGAACCCACCAGCCTTGGTATATATGGTTGACATCAGAACCACTGTGCTATAGGCGCTGAGCCACCAGGTGGTTTCTGTCCAAACCACCCATTGAATGGCCTGACAGCCTTGCGAAGATTGTTCAGATAACACCAAAGGTGTCAGACTAATTCAGGCCATTGGGGGGATTGAAACTTAATTCCCAGGGACTTGGAATAATAAACACTGCCCTGGCCAGGACAGTGTCTGCCTGCCTTCCTTTCTGGTGGGGGAGCCAGGTCTCCACTGGCTCTTTCTCTGCCACAGAGGAGCATGGCCACACCCTAGAGGCGGGGGTTCTTCACCACTAAGACCCTCACCTGGCTTGCTGGTACCCTGGATGGGGGGGGGAGGGCATCAAAAAGATAGGGGCAAAGGGGGAAGAAGGGAACTAGGGCAGGGAGAAGGTAAGGGGAGGCTGGGATGCCACTAGCCACTGCCTCTGGTGACCTCTGGATAATGGTAAGCAACACTAGCAGCCTGCACCACCACTTGGCCGCACACCCCGACCCTCAGACAGCTCTCCATGCATATATGCGCTCCCACCCCTACCTTAAAAAAGGGGAAACAGTGCCTTGGGGAAATAACCTGCCCAGAGACACACAGCTACTGGCCAGCATCTATGGACAGACATGTAACTACAGTACAGTTGGGTTTGAAGAGAAGTGACATTCTTGCTTTTGCCCAAACAGAATACTTTTCTGCTATCTAACCCAGCAGCTGATCACATGAAAAGAGATACAAATCAGAAGTTTCCGGCCACAAGTGAGGTTTGTGTTTGTGCTGCCATATGGTTCTACTTTGCCTCTTCCTCTTCTCCATTAGTTATTAATGTTGAAAAAAATTGTTCAACCAGAAAAAGAAACTTGAGATGAACCTTTAAAAAAGCACAAAGGCCAGACCTGCTCAGCTCTATGGACAGTCTAATCCACGGCGCCCTTGTCTTTAAAAAGTACACCCTTGTACCTTGGTTTAAGAAAAAAAAAATGGCCAAATGAACACATTCCATCTTTTGATCTGCCCGTTGGCTGAACGCCCACCACCAGAGAGATAAGAATCGAAAACAGACTCTGTTCACTTGGTTGCACCCTCAGATAAGTAATGCTGGGGAAGTCGTGTCTGGGGAGAGGCCTGGGCCACCCCACTTCCCTCCACTAGAACGAGCAGCCTCACTCCCCAAGAGCAAAGGGGGGAATGCTGCAGCTTCCCACGGCCAGTAGAGGGCTCTGCTTACAGCTGGTTCCTTTTATTTTTTCCAAAGCCTAAAACTTGTCTTTAAAAAAAAAAGTTATTTGCAGTGGTGCACATACCACTGTCACAAATACACAGTGTGGCCTCCTGAAAAGCACCAACCTCAAAATCAAACAGGTTCAATTCCTGGGTCTGCCCACTTCTTGGCGGAATGTAATCTTCCTAAATCTCAGGAACTGGGGGTTACAACACAAGCCTCAAAGAGAAATTCAATAAATACCGAGTGCTCACTCCAAGCACTGTATTAAGTGTCAAGGACTCAGCAGGTGAAAAGATGGCCTTGCTGGGGCAGAATCCTCCAGCCACAGGGATGGCCCTGAGAGCAGCCAGGGTAGGAAACAAACCTGCAGGAAATTACAGGGGGGCTGATGGGGGCTCTCAGCGGCCTAGGAGGTGGTGTGAACTGACACACAAATAAAAACTGATGAACCAATCCACAAGACTGCAATGCAGGAGAAGAATGAAGGGGCATTCCCAGAGCAGGGCAGAGCCAGCAGACAGGCTGCACCACAGCAAGGGTGAGGAACGGGTGGGCACTGGCATGGTTGGAGGGGTACCCAGGAGACCGTTCCAAGTCTGAGGGGAAGTACCAGCATGTTGCTTTTCTTCAAAAATTTTAAAGGTTTCTATTACATTCAACGTAAGTCACAATTCTAAAAGGTACTAGAGCACACACTGGGGAAGCTCCCTCCCAGTCCCCATCCCAGCCCGGCTCTGAGGCAGATGACCTCTAGGACTGAACCTCATCAGTGGGGCTCTCCTGACAAGTCCATCTAGGTGGGCACGTCACCTCCACCAGCCTGTGAGAGACGCAGGAACATCCCCCAACCCAAACCATGACTCAGTGTAGAAGAAGTACAAGACCTTTCCTGAATTCCCCAAGGACAGCTTCGTTACAAGGACCTCGGATTGTCATCAGAAATACTTTGGGCCACAGAAGTGGTTTTCAAGCTAATTGATCCTGGAGTTTTGACCCATTTTACCCAATGCCTCTAAGTGTGGCTGCCCCCTCTGATAAGAAAAGTACCTTCCAGCTGCAGGCTCAAACTGGCCTGCAGGTCACACTCAAGTGGTTACGCTCGTTTTAAATGGGAAGCATCTGCTGCTTCAAGAGACTCAAGCAAGTGGCACCTGAGTAACCGGAGGGGGACCACTGACCTCCAGGAGTCTCTGCTCACCCTGGAAGGCATCAAAACAAGTCCCCACAGGATAAATGTCACACAAACTAGCAATATGGAGCACTCACCTGGGGGCAGTACCAGTAGCACCCCCCTCACACATGTGGATCAGGAAACCCAAGTGCAGGGAAGCTACTGGTTCAGTTGTCACTAAAATCTCAATTTGAAACTCTGACCCAGCTCCTACAAAAGCACGAGACCCCTGGGGCCAACGAGGTGAACTGCTGCCTCCCCAGTCGGGCTCAGAATGGTAGGGAGCAACGACAGGGCGACCAGAACCAAAGCCTCCCCAGGGGCCTGGGGTCCCCCCGAGAAGGGGGTGCAGAGCTGAGCTCTCCTCACTGCCACAGTGTGCTGTGGATCCAGTGTGGTCCTTCCCAATGTGGACATGGGGTTTCCGGACTGAGACCACCCATCAGGGCCTGGCAAGACACAGGCCCCGACTTCGCAGGGCTCCACCCCCGATGCCATCCACAAGGGGCGCATCCCTCCCTCAACTCTTCCTGATCCAGGCTCTTCCTCCCATGAAGCAGTCATGTGGCTCTGAGGCCCATACGAAGCACAGGCAACTGTAGGTTATAAGTCAGGCTGTTAATCAGAGTGCCGTTAAAAGTATGTGTTAAGCATAAGAAACATCATCCCAATTTCAGAAACATTAAAGACCGTGAGTGAGCCAGGCACACGGGTTTGCAACACTGGCACGAGGGGTACACTGGCAGTAGCGCATGCAGATGGTTCCCCACTTAACCACGGTGCAAAGTGATACACATTCAGGAGAAACCATACTTTGAATTTTGAATTTTGATCTTCGGCCGGGCTAGCGATGTGTCCCATACTCTCTAGCGATGCTGGGCGGCAGCAGTGGCGACAGCAGTGGTGACAGCAGTGGCGGCAGCTCTCAGCCAGCCATGTGATCATGAGAGCGAGTAACTGTTACTCTACAGTGGGCTGTGTGACTGGGAGGTTCTCACCAACTGTAGGCTAGAGTGTTCTGAGCATGCGGCAGGGCAACTAGGCTAAGTTGTGAGGTTTGGCCAGGACAGGAGTATTAAGCGCATTTCTGACTTGTGGGATAGTCTCAATCTGACAGGTTTATCAGGATATGGCCCTCATGTAAGTTAAGGGCCATCTGTATTCACATGAGGCACAGGCTATGGCTACTTGGGGTGTAATGCACACGAAGCTGGGCAACACTAGGAAATCATTTTTTTATTCTACTTAGAAATGAGTCTTTAACACACCATCAACACAAAGATTTCTCAAAAACCAGTAAGGCTCCTCCCTCGCTTTCCTAAGTAGGGGCCCAACCATCCCTGAGATAAATAATAAGCAAAGACAAACCCCTGGGCTTGTTTATAGCCATTCAGACTTAAGACTCAAAAGCTCTGCCTTTGGGACCGCTCATAACCCGAGTAAGAGGCCAGAACAGTTTTCTACAGGAAGGGGCAAGACAAAGAGAAGACAAAGCGAAACAAAGTGAAAGCAGAAATTAAAATCGCTACATTTGAGTCAACCACAGGCACATACAAGGGCCCTGTTGTCCATGTGTAATCCTAGGCTTCCCTGAAGGGGAAGAACCAGGCACCAGGAGCCTAATTAACTGCTTCCTGGCCAGGAGCACAACTCATCACCTGTGTGCAGAGAGAGAAGTCAGGTCTCTAAGCTACCTGGCTCCCTTTAATTAGGGACTGATCCCAAGGGACAGAGCACAACAAAGTACCTTCAAAATGTAAGTCATTTTGGACTTAATGCTAAGAACTGTGCAGCCACTGGGCTGGTACTGGAAGTCACCCCCTCTCCCAGAGCAGGCCATGGCTATCAGCCTGTGAACAGCAGGGAGGCCCACTGACTCAGCCTGACCTCTGACCCACCTCCAGCCAACACCTGGGTTGTCTCTCTACACCAGAAAGGTCCTTCCTCCCGTCCCCGACCTAATCAAGCTGCAATTATCCTTCAAGGTCTGATCCGGCTGTCTCTTCCACAACACATTCCCAAAGCTTCCCCCACAAAGGCCGCTGCCCAGTCTCCACACCTACAGCCCTGTACGGGATGGCTCTCGAACCTCAGATCTGTGATATGGTGTTTCTCCTCGGGGCACCAGGCTGGCAGGACTTCCCAAGCAGAGGTGGAATGGCGTGGATTCGTGGAAAACCAGGGCTCATGGATCAAGTTCTAATCTTTTGAAGCCCACTCTGCCTCAGTGGGAGGCAGGCTCCCACAGAGTTCTTCACTGCCACTCCTGGGATGGGATTGTGAGACCATGGGTGTGTGGGAAAGAGACTAACCCATGACCCGGACTGTGTGTCACCACTGTGACCGCCAGCCCTCAGAGCCAAATGGAGAGACTGGAGCTCTTGCACCTGAGTGGCACAGAGCACCATTCTGCTACGGGGCTCCCCCTAACGCCAGGCCTACAGCCTTCCCAGTAACAGAAGGAAGCAGGGACCTTACTTGCAGTCCTCTTCCCGGGTGTCCCTTACACCAGCTTTCTCAGTTTACCCTTGTAATTTTTTCCTGAGATACGGCTTCACTCTGTTGCCCTGGGCTAGAATACAGTGGCTTCATCACAGCTTACTGTTTCAAACTCTTGGGCTCAAGCGATCCTCCTGCCTCAGCCTCTGAGGAACTGGGACTACAAATGTGCACTACCACATCCAGTTAACTTTCCTTTTTTCCCTCTTTTTTTGGAGAAAGAGTCTTACTTTGCTGTCCAGGCTAGAGTGCCATGGCATCACAGCAATCTCAATCTCCTGGTCCAAGCAATCCTCTTGCCTCAACCTCCCAGGTAGCTGGGTCTATAGGCATCCACCACAAAACCCAGCTAGTTTTTCTATTTATTTTAGTAAATACAGATGGGGTCTCACTCTTGCTAAAGTGGATCTTGACCTCCTGAGTTCAAGCAATTCTTCCTCAGCCTCCCAGAGTGCTAGGACTATGGGTGTGAGCCACTGCACTCAGCCTAATTTTTCTATTTTTTATAGAGACAGGGTCTTGTCACATGACCCAGGCTGGCCTGGAACTCCTGGCCTCAAATAATCCTCCCACCTTGGTCTCCCAAAGTGATGGGATTGTAGCCCTGAGGCACTGTGTCTGGCCTTGGTCTATATTTTTTATTGAATATTACTATATCAGTTGCATTCTTCTCCATCACCTCAAATCTTTTTGGGAAAAAGACCAAGGAAAATACACAAACACAACTCCTATGTACGATGGTCTTTCTCTAAGGACACTAATGTCGCAGAGGACCCTGTCTTCTACAGAGGTCCTCTACTGGTTGGTCATTAGGTCTTGGAAGCTGTAGCTTCAAGCACAATGACCAGCAGTTCCTCCAGTAACGTCATTATGATGTTGAGAGAAAAGACATGGTTTTGTTCTTTGTCCTTTCACGTAAAGTCATGGTTTCCAAGAACGACAACGTTACTAGACTCGGAAGTTATGATCTCTAGGCCTCACTATGGATGAGGCCCTCTTATAAGCACATAACACATACTTTCACTTCTTCACCTAGCAGCTCTGCAGAGGAAGGTATATTATTTTCCCAAATTATTATTTACAGACTAAAAAAAATGAGATGAAGCAGCTTGGCTAAGGTTACTCAGTGAAAAGGTGGCAGGGCCAGAAGCTAATGCAACCCATGCAATTCCACTACCATGGCCAGGGTCCCCAACCACTGAGCCAAAGTGGCTGCTAGAATGTCACCTAGGAGGTAACCTAGAAGCAAAAATACTGTAGCTGAAAGAATCACCAACTGAATGGTAGCAGAGAGAAGAACTTGGCGAGACTGGGTTTTTGCATGATGAGGTCAGTGGGAACCAAACTTCCCTCATAAAAACCTCCACAGGGAAGGCACCAAGGGCTAACTGCACAGAGTAATGGAAAATCCATCCATCCCCTCATCAGTAGGTTCAAAGATTTAGGCCTGGTTTTGGGCTTATAATAAACCATGCGTATGCCAAATTTCTATGTCTAAACCTGAAGTTTAGGATGAAGACTATGAATGGGCTGCCGTGGAAATACATGAAATAAGATATTAGGAGCGAATTCTCAGAGAAGAGGGCACATGCCACCCCAACAAGGAGCTGACAGCAGACAGGGTGATGCCAGGGAAGGGAGAAGCAGACAAGTGCAGCCTGCAGCCTGTGCCTGAAGACCATAAGCTGCTCTGGGAAGGCCCATCACCACTGAGGAGGACAGACAGCATCAGGGCCAAGGCTCTCTGTCCATCCACGTGTCAGTGCTGGAGGACTGCAGGGAACCAGCAGATGCTCTGTCCAGTAGAAATGGGCCACCATGGTGAAATGTGCCACGAGGAATCACAAAGCCACACAGGCAACAGCAATTGGGAGGGGGGCATTGCTTTCAGTGTTGAAAGCCAACAAAACATCCTGATCTCCAGGAGAACCTGGCCAGACTCCACAATGAGGGGGGAGATGATTTCCAGAGTTAATGCATGTGGACCATGGCCATCTCATTGCCACCTGCTCAGCCCCATGATGAGGCAGTGAGAGGCCAGGCCCTAGGATACTTGCCCAAGAATCCCCGGGGGGGTAAGGGGGGGGCAAGTGATGTTGAGAGGAAGCAGCAGAGGCTCCCAGGCTCAGAACTCCTCAGGCAGAGGCTGGAAGCCCATTTTCCCACTACACAGTCTCCAAAAACTCCCCAGACCACAACCTTCTACAGTTCCGCTTCCTTTTATGTGGGACTGTTTGAGCCATGTCTGTATCAGATTGAGCAGGTGTGTGCTGGGTATGAGGCCAATACTGAGGTATACTCCAAACAAGCCGGGGGGAGGGGGGGGTCGCCCTACCCCGTCACAAAGACCATCCAAACCCGCCACATTTCACACTAGATTCCTTCCACTGGAAAGATGTCTCAACAGGTTTTGCTGTAACTTCACTAAGTCATCCAGACAAATGAACATGCATGAACAGAAAAAAATATAGGCTCGGTGCCTATGGCTCAACGGGTTAAGGCGCCAGCCACGTACACCTGAGCTGGTGGTTCGAATCCAGCCCGGGCCCGCCAAACAACAATGGTGGCTGCAACCAAAAAATGGCCAGGTGTTGTGGCGGGCGCCTGTAGTCCCAGCTACTTGGGAGGCAGAGGCAGAAGACTCACTTGAGCCCAGGAATTGGAGGCTGCTGTGAGCTTGAGGCTCTGTCACAAAAAAAAAAAAAAAAAAAAAAAAATCTGTAATTCTTCCTACTGGGGGACATGGTCTGCTCTGCTCAGGAGCAGGTGGTGCTCTCCCTTCATTGGCTATAGCTGAGTCTTCTCAGATCAGGGCGCCTCTGTTTCTGCATTTGGGCTCATCAGGAAGGAAAACTCAAATTGTGGCTCCAGAGCAATCCACTTTATTCTTGATTCCTAATAAGTTTAAGACAGTGTCCCCACCCTCTGGAAACTAAAAGTCTAAGTGAAAAGAAAGGGGCAGAAATGACATGGATGTGCCACGTGTACTCCAGAGAGGCAGGTGCTAGATGCTAGGGAAGGGGCAGGGGCCCAGAGGAGGGAGCTAAGATCCGAGCTGAGTTACAAAATGTGAAGGCAGAGCGGGTCACAACACAGCCCAAGGCCTGAGGCATAGGAGGGGTGTGTGGGGGGAGTAGAAGGGCAGCAGGAACTCTGGGCACTGACAGCTGCATAACTCTGTGGATATACTAGAAACCACCCAACTGCACGATTTAAAAGGGCATGTTTCATAGTAAGTGAATTGCATCTCCATAAAGCTGTGGGGTGGGGGGGAAGACGACTCAAGATTTTGAGAAGGACATTCCAGGCAGAGAGAACAGCACAGATCTAAGATAGCACAGGTGTATGGGGAAGTGGGAGCTTAGCAAATTAGAGCATGTCATGTGAGCTGTGTGTACGTCAGTAGAGAGTGACAAGGTTATCTGGAAGCATGGGTAGTATTGCCTTTCTCTTCGCTCAGTTGCAGCTTCCTGATGACGCACCCTCACCACCAGAGCGTCTCCTGGATTCCAGGACACTGTTGCCCAATAAATGTGGAGCAGGGACTCCTCCCTGGCCTGGACGCCAAAGCTGTGTCTGCCATGAAGCCAAACAGTGCCTCACACCACAGGGGCCATGGCTGCCCGCCTGGTTTTCAGTCCCCTGCCTTTACAGCAGATGCTTCTCAAAAGCAGAGAAGGGGCTCAGAGCCATAGGGATGGGAGAGGAAGTGCAGACCCACCACCTTCTGTTTTACCAAAGTTTTAAGATTTCATCCAAAAAGAGAACTCTACCTAATGT
>CAUYON010028054.1:0-28775 GCA_963573935.1 Arctocebus calabarensis
GAATATGTACCACACATGTGATCTCACCCTCACACACTGAAAGAACCAAGCTGACTCCATTTTGTTAAAACTAACTCATTTTGTTCCACAGCCTTCAATTTGCAGCTGCACATCAAAGGTTAATTTATGGCTGCATACCAAAGGGTCAATTTGCAGTCGCATACCAAAGTGATAGGCAACCTGCTTCCTCTTCCACCCCCAGCTCCAGTATGTCCACCCCGAGCGAGCGATAACGGGTGCTTAACCTCAGCCATCATGGTAGTAAATACTTCCTCAGGCTAATTAGCTCAGAACAGACATTGCCCAGTTTCTTATGCCCCTATCAGCCCTCCCCAGAAGTTCGACCAATACCCTCTCCCTTTGTTCCTTTCTGTACCCTTAAACTGCTCTCCCCACTGCAGGTGAGGCTTCTCTGCCCTCCTGCTGTGTCAGGGAAAGAAAGTCTAGCTAGCTAATAAACTACCTCTTGCTTTTGCATCGGACTTGGTCAATGGGTGATTTATAGAGAAGATCCCGCAACTTAGGCACAACAACACATAACTGATAATGTAATTCCCTCACTTAACCCCAGCAAAGGCTGTCAGTCACATTTAGAACCAAATACAGGCTGGGTGCCATGGCTTATGCCTGTAATCTTAGCACTTTGGGAGGCCAAGGCAGGAGGATTGCTTGAGCTCACAAGTTCGAGACCAGCCTGAGCAAGAGCAAGACCCCTTCTCTAAAATGTAGCAAACCATTGTGGTGGATGCCTATAGTCCCAGTTACTCAGGAGGCTGAGCAACAGGATTGTTTGAGCTCAAGAGTTTGAGGTTGCTATGAACTATGACACCATGGCACTTTACCCAGGGTAAAAAAGTGAGATTCTGTAAGAAAGAAAGAAAAGAAAGAAAAGAAAGAAAAAAAGAAAGGAAGGAAGGAAGGAAGGAAGGAGAGAGAGAGAGAGAGAGAGAGAGAGAGAGAGAGAGAAAGAAAGAAAGAAAGAAAGAAAGAAAGAAAGAAAATAAAGAAAGAAAGACATTTTTTTGCTTGTTTAAAATTCCCTCCATGATCTGGGCCCTGGCTATCTCTATGGTCTCCTCTCCTCAAAATCTATTCTAGTCACATCCATCCTCAAATAAACTTTCCCCCCTCAGAGCCTTTTCATTGACAGTTTCCTCTACCTGTCTTCTTTTTCCCCTTGATCTTTACATTCTGCCTCCTTCTTGTCATTCAAAACTAAATTTGTTTCACTTCCCCATAGAAACCTCTGATCACCTAATCTAAGGTTATATAACCCTATTTATATATTTGCTATGTTATATAACCCTATTTCAATTCCCTGCATGCCATGTATCACTATCAGAAATTAACTTTATTATCTTGCTTACCTACTGGTATGTATCATTCTATTCAAATTTAAGCTCTGTAAGGTCAAATGCTTTGCCTGTTTCATTCACTGTTGTGTCTACAGCTCCTAGAACAGCATCTGAAAAATAGTAGTTACTCAATAAATATTTGTTGACCTATTCAATTACTCCCCAGATATTGCTTATTTATCATTGTAAATCTTCAAATAAATATCACAATAGCAGACTCCTCAAGCACAGGACAAAGGATTGGACTAGATAACTCTTAAAGTCTTATCAAATCTTAATATTCTGCGGTTTTCTAGCCCAGCCCTTATATTTGTATAGCGTTTTTTCTATTTGCAAAGACTTTCACAATCATTATCACATTTGATCCTCTCAAGAACACTGAAGTACTCCCAGGGCAAGGTATTAATACAGATAAGGGAATTGCTTTCTACTTTAGGTAAGGATAAGAGAGATACAAGTGGAAAAAGAAAATGTCTTTGCCAACTAACCATTTTGCATACAAAGAGATATAAGCAACTTGAGCTAAGAAATTCAGATTCCATGCACTTCCCCTCCAATCTCTTTAAGACATTCATTTACTGATACTGATGTTGTCCATCAGGCCCATCCAGGCTCTGTTGCTCCAGCCATCTTTCTTTTCCTCATATAGGCTGAGATTTTCCTATCCAATACCCTTCAGCTGGGTCTGGTCAAAGAAATCCCTGTGACTGGACTGTGACCTTTTTACATGGCAGTTTGTTCTCCTGCTTGTAAAAGGAAATAATCTCCAGAAATAAATGAAGTAAGATTCTCCAGGTGCCGTAATGCACTAAAAAAAGCCTGGCCCATGGCAAAGGAGTATGTCTGACCTTTTCTATGTCTACAGGTAAGCAGGGAGAGAAACAGATGGGCCAATTTTGCCATCTTAGAAAAAAAAAACAAACAGTGTTTTCAATATGGTGTCCAATATGGATTTCTGTTTGGGGACTGAACAGCTGAAGAAATCATTTCAGGAAGACAAAAATAAAGTCAGTTATGGTAAAGCAACACACTTTTTGATTGATAGCATTCATTAACATGTACACCAACAAATAGGCCAGACTTCTATAGCATGTAACTGTCCTTGGAACAAACTTCAGGTACATCCTGGGCCCATTGGAATTGTGCCCAGCTCCTTCACCTCCTATCTGCCAGTGCAAGGAGGTCTTCCCACAGGGCTTTGTCTCTATTGGTTCACCAAGACTCCGTGCTCGTCTCTGGCTCCCCAAAGAACCCTGCCTCATTATAGGAAAAGTATCCTCGTAGGTCTTATCTGAACTCAGTGGGGGGGGGGGACATGCTTAAATGAGACAGCAAGGCATCAATGGGGTTCAGAAAACACTTTTAGTCTTTAAGTTTGGGAAACATCATGCTTGGTGAAAAATAAAGAAAAATGTAGATGACCACCACGTGGCCCTATTTAGGAATTAGGAAATGCATAATGATGAGGACTTGAACAGTGCCTAATTTAACTCCTGGATCTCCCAGCCCTCAACTACCAACTGCCCCTTAGGTAGATGCCAATTTAACTCCCTCAGTTCCAAGTGAGAATTCCCATTTAAGGTTACCTCAGCAAGCATGATATGTTAGGGTATAAGATAAGCACAACTACAGAGCATCCCAAAAGTCACCCACGAAGTCGCCATACATAGGGAAAATGGGAAATTGTGGCTAACTGTACTTTTGTTTACAAAATATTAGTTATAAAGCTTTACCAAATGTTTATAGAAAATTCTCTATGTGTTGTTGGTTTGTAAAATTTTGTAATGAATATTTTGTAAATAAAAGTACATTTATCTATAATTTCCCATGTTCCTGATGCAACTTTGTGGGTGACTTTTAGGATACCAGGTAGAGAAGCAAATTTTATGTGGATGCAGGGTAATTGAAATTTGGAGAAATAAAGAGAAGTCTGGTGATGCAAAATGTCACATGGAAGGCTGAGGAGTTTTGATTTTCATTCAAGAACCATTCTTGATTTGGCCAGGGGAATTTGGTGGTCAGTGGTGAATGTGACAAAGAAAGAGCTCCTTGTGAATCCCATCTTTGTTCTCACAGGAAAAATAATCTGTTTAGCTGTAGAAATTTGAGCCATACCAGCAAGTCCCTATGACTTGTTGATACTCTCCTCCCAAGGACCTAGTCACTCCCAAATCCTGAAATCCCAATAATAATACAATAAAAATAGTTACTAACTTTAACTGAGCACTTATATCACAGGATCTATTCTATGCACATCACACAGATTATTATTCACCCCTCTTGTTTAAGGCATTGTATAAGTCCTTGGGAGCAGTTGAGACATAAGTTATCTTGGAGTAATACATTCATTCATTATCGATCACTACCATACAAATATTCATCAGATCATAATATTAGCAATATTAATGGTGTGCAAAGAAAAAACATGATGAAAAAAGTTTCTGGAAAATTCATTTGACAGCTATATGGAGAATCAGTTAGGACTAGAAAGAAGCCAGAGCCCTGCATACCAGTTAGGAGGCTGTTTCACAGGAAACTCTATTGTCAAATAAAATAAGTTATAATTGATAAATTATATAAGCTTAATAAATTTGGGGAGGGCGTGTGTGTGTATGTATATGAGAAACCAAACCTAATTCAAAGGGCCCTTTTAAGCAATAAATGTACAGCTGTTGGTATGGAAAGGGAAGCCCAAACTAAGTTTTAGAGTTGGCACTAGAAAGAGCTGAATTGCTCTACATTAGAACACTTGTAATACATTGATATTTCTCCTGGAAAGATTGGGGGAAAGGTAAAACAAGCAAACACAAACAAAAAGTAAATGAGAAGGAGCACAGAGTCTGGTGGGAGACTGGTGCTCAGGTTGCAGAAATGGCTGAGGGCCTTTGATAGACAGAGACAGCTACCACTGCATTTAAAGTTGTATGCATGTTCATGGTAAAGATCCCTCCATATCCCACAAGCTTCAATAAAATATGTTGTTTGTTTGAGTCAATAGGGCATAGAAGAGGAACAACACATACAGCACATTGAAAAGATCTTGAAATAAAACAGACTTAACAATGACAAAAGGTCAAAGCTAGAGGTGGCTCCAATGTTAGTGCCTTGGAAATTCATAGTTTGAAAAGGGGTACGAACTTCCCATAATCTCCGGGATAGAGGTTCCAGTTAATCTTTTCTAGAGTTTAAGGATGATAAAGGTAATCCTAGCTGACATCTAGATTATATAGGTGTAGGATGTTCTTTATGTGACATGCAGAAGCAATAGGAACTAGGAAGTTTTCTAACACAAATTGGTTGCCATCGGCTTCTGAGCTGTTTTTGTTTCCCTTTTCTTATTCTTTTCTTTATTTTCTTTTTCCCCCTCATTTCCCCTCTCACTCAAAGCAGGAAAAGGTAAATTGCAATATATATATATATATGCAATAATTTAAATCCCAGCTATGTCACTCCTGTAATCTGCAACGTGAGCTTATGAAGAAAGAAAACTGACCAAGGTAGAAGAATCCTGCAAGGATTTGCCAGTGTCAGGCAGCAAAGCTGGAGGTGTGCTATTAATTATAACATTCTAATATCCAGGTATGAAGACTGACACTTTGGAAGTAATGAAGTGCTAGATACTTTTAGGTAATTGCCATTGCAGGAACACACAACCTGTATGTTTGAGAGACAGAAGGCTTGATAGTGACTTCTTCCTTGGTAGCTGCACTATCTTAATTGTTCCTAATCATTTCAACACCTATGGTGTTTTGTGATTGCTTCAAGCAGAGCAACTGGTCAAATGTGAACCAGAGAGGAACCATTGACTTGTTTCTCCCTAAGTATCATGAAACCAGCAGGGGTATATTGTAATATCTGATTAGACCACAATGACACAAATAGCCCATTGACATGTCAGATTCCCATTCCCATTAAAGGCATACAATGCTAGAGCTAATTTCCTATAGCTAGTAGGGGATCCTAGGAGGCAATAATCATTTTTTCAAGAAGCTAAAATCATTAAAGATGTCTCTTTCTGGCTGAAGAAAAAGAGAGAAAAATCTTAGTTAATCATTCTTTTAGTTAACATATCAGTATTTTATTTCCCTACCATGTCATCAAGCCCTAAGACACATTGTGGGGTGACAGAGGGGCTTAATACCAATAGCAGCACTTTTGCATAGAATCATAGGATTATAAAGCTTGAAGAATCCTAGAGAATCAGCTGACTTAGTGATTCTCAGCCTGGGTCATACATTAAAATCACCTAGAAACACTTAAAAACTACCACACCTAGGATTCCCTCCTGACCAATCAAATGAGAATTTTTTTGGTGGGGAGGGAAGCAATGGTGATCTGGACATTGGTGATGTATTTTATATGTTTCCTTAGAGCTCCTCAGGCAATTCTAATGTGCAGTCAAAGTTGAGAAACACTTATTTATTCAACCCCTTTATGTTATATAGGTGAGAGATCTAAGACCCACAGAGAATTGCTTTATCCAAGGCCACACACTGTGTGGCAATTCTTGGCCTAGAATTAAGCCTCTGGACTCCCAATGGGTGTTCTTTTTATCCTAATGAAATGAGGATAAACTGGGTAAGGAACTTAGTCAAGGTCACATAGGTTGGAAGTGGCAGAAGTGAGACTTGAACGCACGCAGTCTGATTCAAGAGTCTGTGCACTTAGCCATTACAGTGTTTACGTATCAAAACAAAGCTGATCAACAGGATAAGGATTAGTGCTAAATGATACTGAGACCAGCAGTGCCAGAGGAATGGAAAAAAAGGAGCCATGCATAGAGGGAAGCTGGATTTAAGCTAGCTCTGCAGACCCAGATAGGATTTGAAGAACTGACTTACACCCAGGTTAGGGGGAGTTGCGGTGGGAGTGATGCCAGTGAAGGAATGGATATAGGAACCTACCGGATGTTAGAAAGAAGTCAGTGACAACTTCCACCCCCACCCCACGGTAAGTTCCATTTCATTTGTTGTTGTTTTTTTATTCCAATAGATTTAGGGGCTATGATTTTGTTTTTTGGATTTTGTTTTGTTTTGGTACATGGATGCATTGTATAGTGGTGAAGTCAGGGCTTTTGATATAGCTGTCACCCAAATAAAGTACATTATACCCAGCAGGTAATTTTTGCTCCCTCACCTTCCTTCCACCCTCCACCCTTCTCAGTCTCAAAACCCATCATACTGTTCTGTATGATCATGTATACCCAGCCTTTAGCTCCCATTTATTAGAAATTACACACAGTATTTGCTTTTCCATTCCTGAGTTACTTCACTTGTCTTAGAATATGGCTTCCAGTTCCATCCAAGTTGCTATAAAAGATATTATTTCATTTTTCTTTATGGCTGAGTAGTAGTTCGTCATATGTATATAGCACATTTTCCTTATCCACTCATCAATTTATGGGCACTTGGGTAGATTCCATACCTTTGCAATTATGAATTATGCTGTAAGAAACATATGAGTACATATGTGTCTTTTTGATAAAATGACTTACTTTCCTTTGAGTAGATACCTAGAAGTGGAATTGCTGGATGGAATGGTAGGTCTCCCTTTAGTTCTTTGATACATATCCACTCCATTTTCCATAGAGGTTGTACTAATTTACATTCCTACCAACAATGTATAAGCACTCCCTTTTTACCACATCCACACAGAATCTATTGTTTTTTTACTGTTTAATAATGGCCATCCTGACAGGGGCAAGGTAGTATTTCATTGTGATTTTAATTTGCATTTCCCTGATGATTACCAATATTAAGCATTTTTTTCATGTTTATTGGCCATTTGCATATCTTCTTTTGCAAAAATATCGGGTTTTTCTTGCTTGCTTGAGTTCCTTTTTGATTCTAGATATTTGTCCTTTGCTGGATATATAGGTTGTGAATATTTTCTCCTGTTCTTCTGTAGATTGTCTATTTATTCTGTTGACTATTTCTTTCACAGTGCAGAAACTTTTGAGTTTAATTCTCATTCATTTATTTTTGTTTTTCCTATATTTGCTTCTGAGGTCTCAGTCATAAATTCTTTGCTTAAGCCAATGAATGACATTTTAGAAAACTAATTTAAAATTTAAAATTTGCATAAATAGTACAGAAAATTCCTGTATACCCTTTATCCAGGTTCAACAACTTTTAGCATTTTGCCTCATTTACTCATTTACTCTCATGCACACTCACTCTTTCTCTGTACACACACACACACATTGATCAGTGTTGTTTGCAGATAGCATGGTGGCTAAATGTACTGACTATGTATGCATATATATCACATATGTAGTTTATTAAATATAATTAATTGCCATATACGCATGATATACAGTCTTATGCATCTCTCTATATATGTAAAGGAAGGATATATATTATATATACCCTATATATATATATATCTTATATATCATGTTTATTCAATATATTTATGTATAATTTATGTATAAACCATTTAAAGGTGGATCACATACATCAATTCCTTTTACCCCTCAGTACCTTAGTTTATGTCACATAAAGACAAAGATATTCTCTCGGATAACCACATTTCAGTTATTAAATTCTGGAAGTTTAGCATTGTTACTTTTATCTTTTCTATAGCTCATGTTCTAATATCATCAATTGCCTCAATAATGCCTTTTATGGCATTTTGTTTTCTCTAGAACAAAAATGAATGCAGCATTATGCATTATACATAGTTGGCTTTAGCTTCCTTCAAATGATTCCTTAGCCTTTCTTTGTCTTTTATGACATTGACATCTTTGAAGAGTATAAGCCTGTTATTTTATAGACCATTTCTCAATAATGGTTTATCTAATGTTTCCTTATGATTAGATTCAGGTTATATATTCCCAATCATAAAATTACATAAATTATATGTTTTATTCAGAGTATCACATTTGGAGAATGCAATGTCTGTCTGTGATATCGATTTGGATCACCTAGTCAAGACATGGTCTAGTTTTTCCACTCTGTGTATGCTTTTTTTCTTCATAACTAAAAAGTAACCTATGAAGAAGTACACTGAAACCATGCATATGCCTAGTTTGTCATCAATGTCACCCCTGCCAAAGTTAGTGACTGTTGATGGTTCTTGCCCAACCCTTTCTACACTATGATAGCAGCAAAATGATAATTTTGTTGCTCCACTAATCCCTCCACATATATCAGTCAATGTTCTACCATAAGAAAGTGTCCTCCTTTTTCCCCATTTTTTTGGTATCTATTTATTATTGCATTTTAATGGTTCGTAAACCTGGCTCTGCTATTCACAATATGGACTGGTTAATATATTATGGCAGATGCCTGGAGAGTTTCCAAATATATACAGAAGGTTTTGGGTTTTGTAAAGGATAAACGAAGCATGCATACCCAGAGCATACCATTCCAAAGGGAAAGCTATGGAAAATCCTAATGTTGTGTTAAACTAGACATAATGCCATTAAAAAGTTGCAAAACAATGGGGAATGGGGATCAGGGACACATGAAAACAAACTCTTCCCTGAGCACCCCCCCATTGGTATACAACTGTTTTAAATGCAGCTATTTGGGGTAATAAACTCAAAATGGAAACAAAAGCCTTTGTTGTTTGCTTGAAAACACTTCGTACCTCTTTACCCGTAGCACCTCAATTTTCAACCACCAACTCACCAAGGATTCTTCTAGGAACCTAGACTTGACCAAAGAAAATGTTGAATTCAGCTAAATGCCTCATAACAGATTTCTTACAACTCCAGAAATATATCAACATTCTTGGGGTGGGTTGGCAGACAGTGAGGGACTGAATTATAGGAGGTGGTAATTAATCTGATAAAAATCATTCAAACTGTGAAAAAAATAATCCCACTGAGATTTCAATTTAGAGTTCAGGGTTCGTTAGCAGTTCAGTTAGGGTTTCTGCAAACTGCACCAGCAATACTGAAATGTTTTAACAATTAAGATGTGATGAAGCCCAGGGGAGACTTTATTATCATTGGATTTAAAAATCAGGACTACAAATACAAAGAGTACTTTACAGACCAGTGGATTTAAATTGGGTTTAAACAAGCCATGTGAAAAATATATACCAACTTTATTCATTAAAATATACAGAGAAGGCCATATCTTTTCCAAAGTGTCTTCATTATTCCCTTCTAAGTTGCCCTCTTCCCCAAATCAGACTTTAATGTGAATCCTTTTGGTCACAATGAGTCTGGGCAGACCGTTTAAATTTCAGATTACCTTCTGTCTGAGAACCTCTCATAAAGAGACACCAAAGCAAATTTTCTTATACTTTCTGAACTGGAAAAAAATGCCATTAATGACTCATGCTATCTTACAAAGGAGTTTTGTACTACCTCAGGACCTAAAAAGTTGTCAGGGTGGGGTGGCGCCTGTGGCTAAGTGAGTAGGCCTCCGGCCGCATATTCAAAGGGTGGTGGGTTCGAACCCAGCCCCAGCCAAACCGCAACCAAAAAATAGTCGGGCATTGTGGCAGGCACCTGTAGTCCTAGCTACTAGGAGGCTGAGGCAAGAGAACCACCTATGTCCAAGAGCGGAAGGTTGCTGTGAGCAGTGATGCCACAGCCCTCTACCGAGGGTGAGAAAGTGAAACTGTCTCAAAAAAAAAAAATATTGCCAGGGTGATGTGGTCTGTATGAGAAAATCGGAAATTTTTGGAAATATCAGTAGTTTATTGGTCTACAAAGACAGTTTTTAAAAAAAAAATTCACTCAAGAAAATTCAGAACATAGGGCTGATGTACACATAAAAAACAGGGGCATTTTTTAGAGCTTATTTTATTAGATTTTAGTTGCATTTGTATGCTTTTTTGGAAAGGGGATTAATGTTGCTGCATAGATAATAATTGTAACTGGTTTACTTGAAGGATTCATATTCTAAAAGCTAGAAGTGAGTTTCCTAATTTCAAATTGTATGATAGGTCCGTTTTTCCATTGAAATGATTCTGATTTAAGGTCAGAAAAGATTTGAAGATGTGATGATGCTAGTTTTAAAAATGACCATAAGGTAAGAATAAAGCTGGCCTCTAGAAATTAGATAAGGCTACAAAATAGATTCTCTTCTTTTTTTTTTTATAATTTTATTGAATCATAATTGTGTACATTGGTGCAATCATAGGGCATGATGTGCTTCATGTACATTCGGAAATATTTTGATCGTACTGTTACAGATAGCCTTCATGGCATTTTCTTGATCACTATATAAAGACATTGATACTCTACCTTTAATAAGTTTCACCAGTACCCTGCTAAGATGCACCATATAATTCCTTTACTGGGTATACATCCCGAAGACCAAAAATCACATCATAATAAAGATATTTGTACCAGAATGTTTATTGCAGCCCAATTCATAATTGCTAAGTCGTGGAAGAAGGTGTTAGTTTTTAATCTTGTGAAAAATTTTGGCTTTCAAGGTGTCTTTATTCTAACATAAGGAGGCCAACAAGTGAATAAATAGTTTGCATACTTATGTCTTATACAGAAGACAATGAAAGAAAATACCTAATGAGATAAACCAGAAGAAGGATCACAAAAGAGAGTGAGAGATGGACCCATAAAAGATAGAAAGGATAAACCAATGTGAAAGAGGCAAGAAAAGGAATATAGGGAGGGAGGAAACACATTATTTTTAAAGAGAAAGCCAGCCAACATCAATAGGACATATTTTCCTCATGTTAAAACTGAGTTTGTTGAGGCTGCTGTCTCCCTTTTTCTCAATCAAATTTTCTTGATTATATTTGGACAATAATACAAGACAGGTAATTACATTTCTACCAACGAATGATAACACAAGGATGAAAAGCAACATACAGCAAACAATCAAAGAATAAAAGGGGAGATGATCTGATTATTCTGGCCAAAATCTCTTTTTGTGAGAACTGTGAAGAGAAAAATAGAAAATCAGACCCATGCACATAAAGTCACTAATGTATATTTCAACTACAAGACTCAAGATTGAAGTCTTGGTTGAACAGATGTTCGTATAAAATGTGAAACATGTCTGCATTTCTATTGTGTTAACAAATGACCTGCCTTTCTTTTAAAGAAAGCTCTCCAAAATTAAAAAAATAAATTATAATGCCTAACCATTATTATAGTTGATATGTTGTAGTTTTTGTTTACTCATATGAGTCATTATCTTCAAATAATTTTGCATCAAATAGTTCATCCATTCATTCATTCATCTTTAGGTGTAGCCATTGGTCAGAGAAAGAGAAGAAGGGTCATTCCAACATGTGAAATATGACAAGATGCAGAAAGATGAATTTTTATAGTAGATTTTAATGAGATGTTCAAAACATATTGCCAACGTCTTGGTTTCACTCTAAAAGGGTCAAGTGACTTCTCCCCTTACCCAGTCCCTCCCACTCACACTCCTCCTCTCACTTTCTTTGAGAGGGAAATGTTTACCAGAAATTCTCAAAGTAATGAGAATATACACATATACAGATTGTCAAACCCATGACACAAAGAGATAAGTCCTTAGGATCATAAATACTTTTCAATGAAGAGAGTCTTGTCGTAGCAGAAGGAAGGTGGTGAGTGTTCTGACTTTTACTCCAAAGTGCTATTGTACATGCACTTACATCATTAGAAGAATATCTGTGTACTTACATGTGTGTTTGTATGTATGCGTATTCTCATAGTTTACAATGTCATGTGACCTTAAATAGGGCACATGTTGCCTACCTCTTACTTTCCAAAGTTTTCAAAATACATTGTATAATGTTATGAGAAAATGCAACTATTAAATTGTATGTCATAAAACTATGTGCACTAAATAAATATTTGTTTTCTCATTCTGTGGAAGGAGTTGACTGAGAAAAACCACATTTTTACACTCATTTTTTAACTTTCTACACTGCCATGATGTCTTCTTTTCCTCTTTTCTTCCAGACATGCTTCTAATCTTGTTTAGTTCTTTTTCTCCCTAAGGACTGATCTCAGAATAAGTAAATACACCTGTGACTGAAAGAGACAGACTAGCTATCTGGCTCTTGGGGAATTACAATAGAAACTTACAATCAGGACAGGAGACATTTGAATTTTAAAATTCCCTTTTCACCACTTTCCTTCTGTGCTCTGCACTGCCTGGGCTAGAGCCACAGAGGGATTTGCTCCAGACATGAGTTTGTCTCTGTCCCGTCAAGTTGACAGTTAAATAATTCAGACTGTTCACATTCTCCCAAAGCACATGAACCCATATTATTATGATTTTTCTCTATTTCCATGCCTCTTCCTTTCAGCTGTTACTCACTGTATCCCTTGATATCATATCAATGTCCAGTGATAGAGGAAAATTTTGTTGTTTTTCTTTTCTTTTCCAGTTCTTGGACATTGTCACCATTCAGAACAATGAGAAGTGAACAGTGCCAGGAGCTTTACCATGTAATACAGCAATTCTAACTACAGTGAGTTCTAGGCGATTTATAGGGAGGTGAGAACCTGGAAAGGATGCATTATATTCTTGGAATCCAGGAATTTCCACTGAATCCCTATAGAAATGATGAAACTTTTCTTCCTTGTCCATACTTTCCTAGTCTTAAGTGATTAAAGGCTGGTAGTGTTAGGACACAGTTTGAAAGAGCCCTGGCAGAAGATACTTTCTCATAAAATGAACAAAAATCTAAAGGTTGGAGAAAAACGTATTCCTAAATGAGTCACAAAGGACTATATCATTTGAGTAAAAAAGAATTATTTTATTCAAATTACTAAAGTGAAACTTAAGGATCTGCTTTTTCAGGCTGTTTGTCTACAGAGACATTTCTGGGATAATTGCCAACACTATATTTCACACAGAGAAGCACAAATCTAACTCAGTTGTCAATGAGCAGCCTCCTTTGCCTTTGTTATTAAACAGGCAAAGGCAGGTGAAACTTCATAGTAACTCTCTAGATTAAATGAGATTGCGAGAGAGGCCATGCCAAAAGTGTGGCCTGGAGTGAGGCTGCACTGAACTTATTCAGAAAAAAGAATACAGTGCTGAGCACATCATCAGGTGGCTGAAACGAGCACTCAAGCACGAACACCTCAGTAAGGCAGACTGGCTGGAAGTAAAGGAATGTCCTCCCCCAACACCGAATTCCTCCTGTTCATAAATGCTCATCACCCCATCTACAGAATCAAAAAGTTCCTGTAGAGCCATTATTCTATATGTGGAGGCAGCTGTCCCATAGGCCACCTCGCTGTGCTTTCACAATTATTAATAAGGATATTCTGCATTCACATGAGGCTTCTCAGTCAAGGCCTGGGAACACTGGGTGAGCATTAATTAAGCCTCGTGGTGGTGACTCAGGAAGCAAGAATGCCACAGGTGGGAGAAGGAAGGACAAGATAAGCCACAAGCCAAGGAATGGATTCTCCTCTAGAGTTTCCAGAAGGAGCACCAGCCAGTCTGGTGAAACTGGTTTTGGACTTCTGACCTCCCATAAGGGCCATACCCAAGTATGCAGCCTGAAGCTGCCCCCACTCTGAGGGCATCCACTCCGACCCTAGCAGACTTTTTATCCTCCTACGTTTCTCCATACCCAATCAATTATCAAATTGAGTTCAATCATCTTTAT
Organism: Arctocebus calabarensis; assembly: GCA_963573935.1. Taxonomy (NCBI): domain Eukaryota; kingdom Metazoa; phylum Chordata; class Mammalia; order Primates; family Lorisidae; genus Arctocebus; species Arctocebus calabarensis. The sequence goes on from CAUYON010028054.1 coordinate 13,905, forward strand.
ATATAGTCTGCCATACATCTCACTGCTCTTTTATTACCACCATCACATCTGCACTGGAGATCATTCATTCTGGCCCTCCCTTTATTATTAAAAGCATCTCTTTGTGGTCTCTCCAATATCTTTTTTCTGTAAATTTTACAGGAAAGTTACCTCTTTCTATTTTTTTCTATAAATTTTACAGGAAATTATCTCTATCTATAGTTATCTCTAACTATTTAGAATATAAACCTATACAGTATAATACAGTAGAACTGCTGTAAGTTGACCACCCAAGGGACTGTAACATACACATGGTCAACATGCAGAGGTGGTCAGCTTAAGGAACTAGGCTTGCTGTACAGATATGTACATGTGGTGCCTGTCTGGTCTATGAAAATTAGGTCACCTTAAGGAGGTGGTCAATGTAGGGAGGTGGTTCTTCCTGGAGGCTGAGGTATGTAGTTCTCTAAATGCTTCTCTGCCATTTCAGCCACTTTCGGGTGCACGTTTAGGTGTTACTTCTTGAACACCTGCTGATTCCAGGCCTGAAATAGCTAGCAATCTAGAAGATCCAATGAGTTCAAAACCATAACAGGGAACACAGCACTTTGGAGGTAGTTCTTGCTTTGTTCTGAAAAGAGCTATGGATATGTTTCATGACATACATTGATATTTCATCCTTATCATACCTTAATTCCTCAGCATTTACTTATCTAGGTAATACCATGAGAATATTAATGCTTATGCTTGGGATTATATGCAATAAAATCTTCACATACTGTCCCATACTAGATGTTCAACAGATAGGGGGACAAATACATAGTTTTCAAATCTACTTCTCTTCTTAGAAGGATAAACAAAATTTCTAGTACTAATGGTTGCCATTCTGCTGAAGTGTTTTCTTTAGATTTCCAGCCATATTCCACCAATGTGTAAACCAACTTAATTATCTGTGTAATTGACTATGGTCACTTTTGAAATTTATGAGTTTGTAGTGAGCTAAGTTAATTCTGGAATTCCAGGTTCTTGTTTGCAGTGCTAAAACAAGTTCTTTAGGGGCCAAGTCCTCCTTTCCAGCTTTTTCTTTCCCTATAAACTACATCCATCCTCATAGTCCCTCCTTCTACCTTCTCCTTATCTTATTCCTAAGAAATATACTTGTTCTTTTTTTCTTCTAATTTTTCTTATAGCCACCTTTCCTTATTGGCTCCTAAACCTTACTATCATTTTCACAATAATCTTCTATAAAGTCACAGATTTGGAAAAGAGTCTCAAATTTTTTTATTAGCCTCTTTTTTAGAGATGCAGAAACTGAAACCCAAAAAAAGACAAAGTGCTTTTTTCCCAAAAATAGGTTGTTAGGAGTAGGAGGAGACCTAAAACCTAGGTGTTCTAAATTCAACTCAGTAAATGCTCTTTTCTCCATGCTGTGATGTCCCTGAGTACTTCAGTTTATTTGTTATTGTTTCATCTTTTACCTATTCTTAATCCCTCTGTAAATTCTCTTTTTTGTTCACTCACAACATTTGAAATATATGAATCTTTTCACACTGCGTGACCTACTTACCTTGGACCTCAGATGGCCATTATTTACCCAGGCTAAAATAACTCCAAAGCTCCTTAAAAATACAGACTGATGCCTGAAGTTACTAAGTTTGTTGTTACAAACCACTCAGTCAAAGACATCAGTGTGATACTGACATAAATTAAAAAAAAAATTGGTGTATCTTTCCTCAACTTCAAAAATATCTTGAATGCAGCCTACAATATTATAACATTCCCTGCAGGTTTAGTGACCACAAGATTGATGACAAAAAATAAAAAAGAGGGGCTCTTTGGCCCCTTCATTTTCCCAGTTGCTGGCAGTATTTTGACAAATATTTGGTCATTATTGTTTAACAGAGGAATTGGTCCTTGGGTTTTTTTTTAATTTTATATATCATAATTATTACCTTCCCTGAATAATAAAACCAATAAAGTCTCTTCTTGTGTGAAGCCTCCAGACAGCCTTCTCTCAACGAATAATTAAGCATTTGAATCAATTTTAGTACTAGCCTATCATTCAGGGTTTTATGAAAATTTGCCGTTCAACCGTCTTTACCTGGATTTCCGTTATTATTTAAAGAGAAATAGTTTCAAATATGCGTTCTTGTGAAATTGAAACTACCAGCTGTATTTTATCTATTGCCCAGGGAAGAGAAACTGGTTTAGGCAAATCAAGACCTGGCTCGAACTATAAGCTGAGACCTCATACCGAACTAAGATTGAACTCATTCTTTTTAACTCAGACACTAGAAGGGCTTTCTGAAAAACAATACTGGAGAAATCTATTTAAGCTGAGGTTCTATAGAAAGCAAAGATACGTGCATCTGAGGTGGCAATGCCAACCAATACTCAGCACTCAGAATGTACAGACTTAGAATGGCATCTGGGAAAATTTTGAATTGATAATATTAATGTTCAAAAACTAGTTTCTTATTTTAGCCACTCATAACTGTTTACAGCACCTTCTATCTGGAAGCCTAAATGTGCTAACTCATGTACACTATTAAATTTGGGGGTGGGGAGAACTCAATCTTTTCCATCTCAAAACTTCTTCATTACTCTTAAAGACGAAATATGTTGTCCTTACTACATGTGTAGTTATGTCTACTCTTTGTTCTGTACTCCAGGAAAATTGGTCTTCTTGCAGACAATGAACCAAGCTGTCACCTACCTACAACCCACTCTCCCCAATCTTTGCAAGTGAGCAGAATCTTCTGCTTGGAAGAACTTTCTTTTTTCCCTTCTCCCCAAAACTCCTTCTCTCCAAAGATAAACTTTATCTTGCATATCTTAGTTTGATTGTGGCCTTTTTATGGCACACTCCATACCCAGACTAGTTAAATATTCTCATGGCAACCTGCAATTTTCATTCGCTGCACTCACCACGGTTTATAATTAGGTGTATGCATGTGTAATTATTTTATTAATGTCTTCCTCTCACTGGGCTGTAAATTTCATGAGAATGAAATTTAATGTCTGTTATGCGGAACATTATCACACAAAAACTATTAGGTAATTCAAAGTATATGCTGAAAATAGAAGAGATGCATTATTTATTCTTAGCATTAAAAAATAAACAACTAGAGAATGAAAGGAAATGTGGTAATTTATTAAATCATGGTATTTCAATTTTAAAATATTCCTTGCAAATATCAGACAACATGAATCCATTTTACACACATCTCTGTTTCCGATCAAAAGCTCTGTACCCAAACCAGCACTGCTGTAGTTCCCAAATTATGTCAATTATGGTCAAGAATCTGGTCTAGGTCACTAGAGATGCATATCTCAAAATGTTATTCAAAAGTTATTCATTTTGCTTTCCACAGACATATAATTTTTCATTTTCTTTATTTTGGGGGAGGATTTGTACATAAACATGGGAAAGCACAGGAGGAAATGTACAGGAAGAGAAAAGAAAGTATTCCGGTAACAACTAGCTAGGGTATTGGGAATATTTGTCCTGTAGAATCTTATGGTTAAAATAAACTTTGGGAGTAATCTATTCCACCTAGATTCTTCTCACAGCTCCACTAAATGAAGTGTTAAGGCTGACAGTATGATGTGTTGGAAAGAACGTTTGACACACTTTGTCTAAAAGAAACTTGGGAAGTCGCTCCAAGACAAGTGTTTTAATTGGCTCCATAGATATAATAAGAAAAACGAAAGTCAAGAAGCTATTAAGAGATGTATGTTCTTTTTTTATTGCAGTATATTTAGAGGGTACCATTTTTTTTGTTACATGAATAAATTATATAATGGTGAAATCTGAACTTTTAGTGTACTCATCTCCTGACTAGTGTACATTGTTCTCAATAGGTAATTTTTCATGCCTCCTCCCATCCATCCTCCCCCTTGTGAATTTCCAGTATCTTTTGTGATACACTGTATGGGTGTCACCCATACACAGCCACAGGATGATGTCCTACAGTTCCATCCAAATTGCAACAAAAGATATAATGTTATTTTTTCATAGCTGTGTAGTATTCCATGGTGTGTGTGCATTACATATATTATATATAAGATATATAATATATGGTTTATAATATATATAAAATACATAATGTGTTTATATACGTAATGTACATATATATGTACGTATTCTTTATATTGTACATAATATAATGCATATTATATAATACTTTATGCATATAATATATACTATATATCATGTATATATGAAATACATACTATGTATTATGTGTATGATGTATATTATCATATATATTGCATATACATAATATATATCATATTTTCTTTACCATTCATCAGTTAGTTGTCACTTATGTTAATTTAATATCTTTGCAATTGTGCATTGTGCTGTGATAATCATATGAGTGGAGGTGTTTTTTTGATAGAATGACTTATTTTTCATTTGGGACCCAGTAGTGGAATTTCTGAATCAAATGTTAAATTTACTTTTAGTTCTTTGAGGAAACTCTGTACTGTAGTAAAGGTAGTGCTAATTTATATTCCCACCAACATTGTGCTTTTTACTACATCTTCACTGACATCTGTTGTGTTTTGACCTTTTAATAAAGGGCATTTTGACAGGTCTGAAATGGAAAGGACACCTGATTCAATCCATAAGTCTTACTGAGAAAACTGGATAGCCACATGCAGAAGAATGAGTGAGTTCTTATCTTTCACCATATACAAAAATTAACTAAAGATGGGTTAAAGACTTAACTATAAGCTATGAAATCATAAAAAATATAGCAGGCCCTGGCTGGTTTGAACCCACATGCAGCCCCAGTGCATGTGGCTGGCACCCTAACCACTGAGCAATGGGCACTGAGCCAAAAAAATTAAAAGAAAATGTAGGGGAAAGTATTTTTGACATATGCTTAGGAGGATGATTTATGACTAAGGCCTCAAAAGCAAATATAAAAAGAGCAAAAATAAATGGCACTTAATTAACTTAAAACTCTGTACTGCAAAAGAAATAATCAACAGTGTAAACAGACAACGCAGAAAAACATTTGCAAAGTGTACACCTGATAAAAGACAAATATCCAGAATCTATGAGGAACTCAAACAACTTAGCAAGAATACACACAAGTAACCCCATTACAATGTGGGCAAAAGACATGAACAGATGTTTTTCAGAAGATTTACAAATGGCCAACAAACATGAAAAAATGTTCAAAGCCACTAATCATCAGTGAAATGAAAATGACAACCACAATGAGAGTCTTATGTTCTTCTTGTGGATCAGTCATTGTGTTGCTCAAAGGTTCATAGTCTTCAATTGTAAATAAGTAAATTAATAAGCCTGGATAATTTTGACTATCACTTCTAGCCTTAGGTTGCTGAATATCTGTTTCTGTAGAATCTATTATTTATTCATTCATTAACTCAACAAACATTAATATTCACAATTAATGTTCTAGACATCATAATGTTCTAGACATCAAAGGACTTTTGTTCTTTGAACACTAGAAGTGAATCTACAAAAAACAAAGTTGTTGCACTTAAGAAATTACATTTTCGGCAGGAAGCACAGAATTAAGAGAATAAGGGAGAGGGTATAACATGTAAGAAGGTAATGGATGCCACAAAAATATAATGTAAAAAAGAAAAATGAGGAACACAGGGAATATGGTGGTTAAGGTAGGTCAAAGAATAGGTGAGATTTAAACAAATAAATCAAGGAAATAATGTTACATATCTGGGGAAAAAGTATTTCAGGCAAAGGGAATGAATTCAAGGGATCAAGATATGTATGTGCCTGAATATTTAATGAACCATAAGGGGGCCATTGATGCTACTGAGAAAAGCTGATATCAGAAAGGGATGAACCCCAAGTGATTGTTAGCCTTGTAGGCCACTGTTTATTCTTCATGAGATGAGTATTGTTGGAATGATTTGAGCAGAGTAGTGTTGTTATATTCATTGCCTTTTAACAGGATTAATTTGGATTCTGTTTTTAGAATTTATGTGGAGAGGTGAGATAAACCTAAAAGAGGAAAAGTGTTTAGGAGCCTATGGTGATCATCCAGATAAAAGACAGTAGTGGCTTTGACCGTGGCAATGGAGGGGAGGCAAGGAGAACCAGTCTAATTCCGAATATACTTAGAATGAAAGACAAAATTAGCTGAAGGATTAGAAGTGGAGGTTGAAAGGAAGAGAAGAGTCAAAAATGGCTCCAATATGCTTGATCTGGGAAAATAGGTATAGAGTAATCATTAATTGAAACAAAGCTTCTGAAATGGAGTAGCTTTGTAGGCAGAGAAGGAACAGGTTGATTCTTTGTGTTGTGGCTATCAGAAAGTTAGGGTAAAAATTGAGTAGGCATTAGTAATCATCAATCTTATATTCAGGAGTAAATGTGTAACTTTGAGAATCATGAAATATAGATGGTATTTAAAGTCATGAGATGAGATTACAGGAGTGAGTGGTTATCGAGAAGAGCATCAGTATTAAGCCTGGAAATACGCTGATGCTAAATAGTGAGATAAAGGAGAGTCAGCAAACAAGATTGAGGCGTAGTGAGAGCATGCGGACGGAAGAGTTGAGTATCATATTCCACAGGGAAGAACAATTAGCTGTACCAAATCTTGCAGGTAGTGAAGCATGTCAGACTAACCAGTCTTGCTCAACTCTCAACTCTCAGTCATTTGACTCATCAAAGTGGAGACCAGAGTTCAAGGGAAGTAGTAAGAATAAAAGCCATCTGTTCTTTAAGGACTTTTGTTCTTAGAATAGATTCTCATAGACTCCAGACTTGCATCCTAGTATTGCTCAATGTGACTTGAAGTCTGTAAGTAAATGACTAATACCAATGGCTCAAAGGTCACAATCTCAGCTCAGTGATTAAGAAAGCATTTTAGGGACCAGAAGTGGCTAATCCTTCCAAGAATAGGAGCTTGGTCTCCATGCTGTGATAATCTCATCCAACCTTCAATGGTCTATTTTCCATTGGGCACACTGAGAAGTGATTTGTAAAATGGTATGCCTATCTTTTTTGATATATATCTTGAAATGTAATTTTGCCCTCCAGTATATATCTGGTTTCTTTCAATAACTCATGCTTCCCCCCATCACATTTATTGAGGCAATTTGTATTTTCAGCCTACATCACATTTTTGAGAGCTTTCATAGCATTAACCTGTATGTTGGTTTCAGTCAGTTTTAATACAGCTCTGGTAATGATAAAACTTTTTGTAAATTAGAGTTATATTTTTTTCTTACTTTCTTCACTGAACTGTCCTTTATTCTTAAAATTGTTCCCTGTTCTTGGACTATCCTCTTTTCATCTTATGAAGACACTTTGACTATTTAATATCCTTCCTAAGTGACACCTGCCTGCCCTTGTGTGCTCAGGTAGGTTTCCTTTCTTTTGCTACCAATGCACATTTCCAACATGCCCATGATTTTTCTAAATTTATTCATACTTTGACTGACATTTGATATTTGTCATTAGATTGTAGGCTTCCTAGGGGTTGGCTGATATTTCTTCACAGTTGTAATACTCAATACGATATCATTTGCACGTTAGTTTTCTTTTAGAGATAGATGCCTTCATGATGGAATATTGTCCTCACTTGCCAATGCACGTTTGATTTCCTTATCAGAAGCTTCTGTGTTAAAAAATCTTTAGTCAGTTTCCTTTTCTTTACCCTGCATCAATTAATAATTAACTTTTACATTCTACCGTGCTTCAAATTCTATTGGTCTGAAATTAAAGAGACTTCCTCCTACCATCTGTCTTTTTTTTCCTTCATTCAATTTCTATTTGTAAACAGCCTCTTGTCATCACAGGGCCAAGGTTTTTAATTGTAATCCTGAAATTAACTGCCTCCACACATTGAATTTTCCTTATCTTCTCTTTTTTTAGAGATGGTATTTTCTGTGTATATCAGATTTGTCTCACTCACGTATATGTATAAGGTCCATTTTATGTCTCCCCTCAGCAACCACCATGGAGCCTTGCTCAGGTAAGGCATTCAACTGTTTATAAAATGAAGTAAAACAGATAGATGGTATGATACCTAATTGGCATCACCTTTCTCAGCAAAGTTGCTATATTTTTTTCTATTTATTGTTTATTTCAAAGCTGACTTAAGCAGTTCATGTAGTGTCTGGTCCCTGAGTCCCATTTGAAGAGAATCGTCAAACTGAATTTAATTGCTCAGAAACTTAATAGAAGTTATAAATTGCATTGACTTAAAGATATAACTTACAATAGATCGCAAATGATATAAATATCCTATCTAATCAATTCTATTTTTAAAAATCTTGTGTATTTTTATGAAACAACCAATTTTTAGAGTCTTAAGAACACAGATAACGGTGTAAGCTTTACAAGGTGCATCTCTAACAATCCAATTAAGAATGGGGCCAAGGGCTTGATAGAGACCAGATCAGAAAGTTTTAAGATTAGAAAATTAAACACACAGTGGCATCAGAAGACACAGACTCATCCCACCCAAAGAAAGCTCAAGGAAAATCTCAGTGAGTATTGAGAATTAATAAGACTCATTTCCAAAGAGTCTTTGGTCCTAAGTGGAGGTCATCGGTAGGTGTACCAGAAAATGAGTGGAACATCATAGTGAGGAACATGAGGAATAAAAGAACACAAATATTCAATTATATTAAAAAATATTCAATATGATAATGAGTCATTATCATTTTAAATACATACAGAACACTATATGCTTTACATCCAAAATCTATTTCGGGTTTCTCTGAGGGAGATTTAACCAGCTCTATTTTCCAGAAACAAAATTTGAATCTAGTAAGTCACGATGCTACGAGGTATTAGTATGTGATTCCAATCCAAGTGTCACATTTCAATGTCATAATCACATCATCGCCTGGTAAGTTATATAAGCTGGAACTCAGTCACTGAGCTACTGCAACTTTAATTAATATAAGGGGGGTATACGACCCACAGAATAGAGCAGAAACTTTGTTACCAAAAGTAAGAAACAGAGCTCTACACCCCAGTAAGACCAACCTCATGTTCAGTCTTTCACATGACTGAATTAATATTTCTGAGCCCTTCTTACCTCAGGGAGAGTTGACCCCAGTTGTCTGCATGTGGCTAAGCACGCATCTTTGGGAGTTAAGTCAGTCATCAAAGTAAAGAAAAGGGATGAAGGCCGTAGGATCCAGGCAAGACAGCAGATGAAGTAATGAAGCACATAAACATTATGTCATTTTTATCTTCATCTTATATTTCAAAATGTCCCCTTATAAACAGCCCAATCCTGCAAAGTAGCTGGACTTTGGCTGCAAACGAAACATCTAATTGCCTTTTATTCACAACGTTGGGGTTTATTTATTTGAAGATTTACGATCAAAACTAACAACAAAATTAAGGAGCCAGCATACAGAATATTTATATGGAGGTGGTGGAATTGAGAAGCTGATTACTAGAAGGGTGAGTTTGGGTAGCAAGTTCTGTTACATTCTTTCTATTCCTCCTCACTTGCTCATCACTGAATCCATCTGAGCAAAGGTCACTGGTGATTGATAATTGCTACCAACTTGTCTCACAGAAATTAGAAAGCTTTTAGCAAATAGAGTAGCCAAAAGACTTTGTAGTCAGAGAGAGGATCACGCTGGGTTCATTCTTCAGGCAGCCTTCCCTTTATAGGATAGCTGTGTGCCAGACAAGTGACTTAAACGTGATTTTTTCCCACTGGTTCATTTTAGAAATACATTCTCCACATGCCAATCCCTGAGGGCTTAATGGGTTAGGGGTTCAAGTAGTAACCAGTTTCATAGATTAGTTTATCTGGCTACACTTGAATACATCTGGGGAATCGTGAGAGTGAGGGTGTAAGAGAACCACACTGGGAATTCAGTGCTGATTTTCCAACCCCCTCGTTACGTGACCGTTGATATTTTCATTTCTCTGATGCTCAGCTAGGCTCACTTTTGAAATAGAAGTGTGCAGAGCACTGATCCTGATAGTCTGTCTGCATGTAAAATGTCTGTGTCTTTCCCCTTAGCTCTAAAATCCCACGTGCCCCATGGGTCACATATGTTCCACACTGCGTTCTTATGTCAAAATGTTCGGGGATAAAGTAGTTTTGGAGAAGTGGTGCTCAACACAGCTGAATAGATTTCTGTGTGGTTATTTTGGTGTCTCTAATGAGTCACCAAGGACTCAGGAAAATTTGGGTTTGGGTTTTTTCCCAGACTTCTGATATGCTTTCCTCCCCGTGCACTCTAATCTCAGTTCAGAAGACCGTGGATGTTCCTTGCTTCCATGGGAGGGCCAGATTCTCTCTCTTGGGTGTTAGGAACTAGGACTTACCCTTTCTTCTTTCTAGAATACCAAGAGCATTTGGGATCCATGGTGACACCATGGCAGAGAAGCACTATTCAGCCCATTTGCATCCACAGGCAAAGATTTTGGTAAACAGAAAGAAAAGACCCGAGAGGTGGGGCCCACCCAGAGGCATGGAGAGCCTGCTGTGTCTCGAGGACCCCTTCAGGCCTGGTTCTGGACAATTCTGAGACCCAGCCATCCTTTTAGAACTTGGATGCGAGATTCTGTCATACTCACGATCCCCTTGGTAAGGGCTAGTCAGAATTCTTTGTTCTTTCTAGATACCATTAGTCAGCTTTAGAAAAATGTATTATAATCAATGCATTTCCCCCTTTTCATGAGCTACCAACAGGATTAATGTTCCACAGAATTCACTTTTAGAAGCATAGTCGTACATTTTTAAGCTTATCTTCATCTGAAATAATTGATAATGACACTACTACTACTTATTAATAATACATATGTAATAACATAATAATAAATAATATATAAACATTAATAATAATAATATATGCCAAGAGCTCATCATGCCAAGGGCATTGCTTTTCTCCCTTTTTTCCCTAAGTAATTACGTTATTAAATTTTTAAAAAGTATGTTTAAATGTTAGCAATACATCAGGTGTGGCACTACACCCTTCATAACATTATTTAAGTTAAACAACAACATGACTCAGTGAGGTAGATTTCTCTTCCCATTTCAAAATGAGAAGTGTGTATTCAGAGCACTTTTATGATTTGTTTGTGGTCCGTCACTGTTAATCCGTCACTGAGGTGGGTTTCCAGCTCAGGTCAGTCTGACCACAGGGTTTTTGTCATTTTATTAAGCTGCGTCTCATGAATTTCTTGTGATATGCAATCATATCTTTCTCTGTCCTGTCACTCCTCTCTGCCTTGAGTTCTTTACTACTTCATTTCTCTATATTTCTTTTTCTCCCTTTTAATTTCCCCCTCTCTCCTCTTTCTTTGACTACTCTTTGCCTTCTCCTCTCCCCTGCATTGCTGAAACTATTTCACAGGATGTCCCAGATGTTCATAAATGTCTACTCTGCTTTTCCAAACTGCATCTTTTTTGGTCTCCCTCTATCCTCACTCAATCCCTTTGTATTCTTGCTACCTCTGCCCAGCCTCTGAGAGTGCCTCTAAAAACCTACATTTGTCCCAACGCTTTCCAAGGAAATGCGCATTTCCCATAATGACCCCATTTAATTTTTATCACCAGCACCACTAAAATAACTGCTCTCAATACATTCATCCAAGGCGTTCACAGCCAGCAACCCCCTTCCTTTGCTTGCTTTGCTTTTTAAACCTGTCAGGAAAAGGTGTTCAGAAATATTTCATTTTGTTGTTACTCAGAGCAGTGATTTTTCCATCCTCACCATTTCAGGGACTGTGAGTCAGTGCTGAGAACTAACTCGTGATTTCCTCAGCTTTGTTCAGGCTGGGAAATGCACAGAGCTTTGTATCTGCCTCTGTTCTCCAACACATGAAACTCCCCTAGGGGACCTCCCCCGACCCGCAGGTACCAACCTGCACCTTAACTCCATCCTAATTCCTCAGCTCAGTTGTTTTCAAGATTCCTTGCAATTCTTCCAAGTATTGGAGAAAATTACATCATGGAAAGCTTAAATTAAATTCCTACCAACGTGACAAATTATCAGAGCCAGGCTGCTATTGAACTAAATGTGTGTACCTATGAGGTGTCTTCTGTCTGGTTCTACAAAATATCACAAATCTAAAATATTTCCTGGAGAGGTCACTGCTTACAGAGAGTATATAAAAGACTCAGAACAGGGGTAGCACCTGTGGCTCAAAGGAGTAGGGCGCCGGCCCCGTAAGCCGGAGGTGGAGGGTTCAAACTCAGCCCTGGACAAAAACTTGCAAAAAAAAGACTAAGAAAAGATAGCATTCTGGCCCGGTGATTCTTAGCCAAGACAAATAATTTTGGGGGGTGGGAGTGTTAAGAAGATCAAGAACAAGAAGAAAGGGAAGATATAAAAGTAGAAAAGGAGATGAATGAGAAGGAGGAGGAAGAGTCATTCATGGGCAACTCAATTTGGAAAATCCTGCATTAAATGAAATTAAACAAATGTCTGTCTTTTATTACTTTTTGCAGAAAAAGAATATTCTTTGACAATATTCTGAGATGATTCTTTAAATTTTACAAACAAACATATTCAAATCCAAAGCTTTTGGTTTCCATTGATCATTACATTCAACTACAGTTTTATAAAAGACTTTGGCAAATAAAACACTTATTTATTTATTTGGAGACAGCATGCCATTCTGTTGCCCGGACTAGAGTGCTGTGGTGTCAGCCTAGCTTAAATCCACCTCAAATTCCTGGCTTCAATTGACCTTCCTGCCTCATCTTCCCCACTAGCTGGGATTACACATGTCCACCACCATGTCTGTCTAATTTTTGTATGTTTGGTAGAGATGGGGTCTCGTTCTTGCTCAGCCTGGTTTCACGTCCTGAGCTCAAGTGATCTACCCACCTCCACCTCCCAGAGTCCTAAGATTACAGGCATGAGTCACCCCAGCAAGTAGCAAATAATACACTTTTAATCTCTTAAAGAACTATAGAACTATCCATCTTATTCACATTTAATTAATGCATTCATCCATATAGTCACTCATTCATTCATTCATTCATTTGAATGTACATAGTCATTCAAAATTTTGACTAGCATTCATTCTTATCCAGGCACCGGAGATAGAAAGATGTATGAGGTGGATTCTTGATCTCTAAGGAATTCACTGCCTAGTTTTTTAAAAATGGACATTTGGGTGAATAAATCATAAAAACAACATAATAAAAGTAATATTATGGACAAAAAGACTCTGATAGCACACAATAGGAAGAATTAATTTCCCCTTTCGTTTAAAATTTATTAGCTCCTCATTCATAAAATAGGAATGATATTACCTGCTACTCTGGAGGGTTATTGGGAGACACAATAGACTTTGCTGACAGAGTCATGAGCACCCTAATCTGGTGATTTGTATTTGTGACGTTGGCAGCAAGGAAACTATTGAAAGTATCCATAAAGTATTTTATTTCAAAAGAGAAAAATTGAAGGTATGAACAGTGATTCAACTCCAGGTTCCATGAGGATTGCCCAAAAAGAACAACGTGACAAAGCTATGTGCTAAATGGTTTTAAATATATATTTGGGAGTGGGGGGGGGTGGCAAACCAGCAAGTGTTTATGGTTAATAAACTGCATGGTACATTTTACATCTGCCATGGACAAAAACAAGACACTCTACAAAACAGAGAAAGCCGAAGACCTGATGAATTCTGGTCTAGCACACCAGTTAGGCTTATACAACATTAGAAACCCCAGAGCTGCTTTGGTTCACTTTGCTAATTTTGGCATGGCTTGCGTTTCTCATTGACTTTTTTTTCCTGCTGGTCCCTGGATGATTTAATCTCAAAACCTCCCTTCTCACCACATACACCTCCTGTAAAGTGACTGCCTTTTTTGAGTCCCAGTCTGTGTCAGCAAAACATGACATTGCCACCTGGTGAAATGAAGTCAGCTGATGTGAGTTCAGCAGAATGCATTCATTCTGAGATTCACAAAGGGTCTGAGCCCAGCTGCGCTCCCCACGAGGCAAGGCTCTAACAAGCCGCTTTGTGATGCTCTTGTGGAAATCTCAAGTATGAAGTAAACTATATAAAACCAAATTCTCTTCTCTTGTAAAACTGAATTCTAAAAATCTTCATGTCTCAGGGGGAGACTGGAGTTGAATCAAGCCCCAAAATATCTCTGGCAACATTCATGAGAAAAAGGCAATATGCATTTATTATATTTTAACATAATTTGATACATTCAGTGTTTATTCTGAGGATTTTTTTGGTATTTATTTTTTCTTTAGGATTTATTTTTTATGTGATATGAGAATTAAATAGGAAAGAAGAAAGGAAAAATGAACAAGAAAACCTTGGCATTGGGAGAAGCTGTACCTTTTAAATGTTTGTTCTGAATTCCATTAGTTGAAATTCTCTGTGTAGTTGGTGGCTAACTGAGAGTGCAGGAAATTACTAAACTTGTCCTTGGACTCTGGAGATTAGTGAGAGGTACAGTCAGAGAATAGTAGAGCTCAAAATCTGTTTGAGAGATCACAATAAAATGGATAGGACTGCACAACTATTTTCTTATTGGCAGAAATGCCTTTTACATATTTTCACATGTTTCAGTGAGGCTAATTTTACACCTAAGGAAATGGAGTACCAGAAATTAATAATATTTTCCCAAGATCATGAGTATAATAATAGTGGAAACCAGGAAGAGCAATCCATGTCTTTCAATTTTTTTTTTAATAATTTTATTGAATCATAATTATGTACATTGGTGCAATCACAGGGCACGATTCATATACATTCAGAAATATTTTGATCATACAGATATCAAATGATGTTACAGATATCCTTCATGGCATTTCCTTGATCACTATATAAAGACATTAATACTCTACCTTTAATAAGTTTCGCCAGTACCCTGCTAAGATGCACCGTAGGTGTGTTCCCACTAATTGCCCTCCCTCTACCCATCCTCC
>CAUYON010028057.1:0-46401 GCA_963573935.1 Arctocebus calabarensis
CAAAAAATGGCCGGGCGTTGTGGCGGGCACCTGTAGTCCCAGCTACTTGGGAGATGGAGGCAGGAGACTCGCTTGAGCCCAGAAGTTGGAGGTTGCTGTGAGCTGTGATGCCAGAGGACTTTATCCAGGGTGACAGCTTGAGGCTCTGTCTCAAAAAAAAAAAAAACAAAAAAAAAACAACTGGAGGGGAGAGCAGCTGAAAAAAAAAAAATTCAGAGCGTTCTTGTGTTTTATTCAAGACCCTCAATGAGCCCTCTTGGTTCCTGCGGGAATGTCCTCCAGAGGTCTGCTGTCACAGGACACCTCCTGTGGAGGGAGTTGCTAGGACAGTGTTCAGCTTCAGTAAAAGGGGCCCCACTGCCGAGATTGTAATGAATTGCTTCAGATTTTTCTCGGTGGCTTCTGTGTTAAAAATTCTATGTACAGAACACACGGCAGTTGGACATGAAAAATCTGCTACAGGCACAAATATCTGCCCTCCGTTTCTTATAAAATGGCTAAGTGCTGTTCATGAAATTCACAAAAGATTTCATGAAGTGAATGCATACATTTTTAATGAAAATGTTTTTGTAATATTTATTCCTTGTCACCAATTTCCCTATGAAATGAAGTCATATGATTGCTTTGAAAAAAAAGAAAAAGGTTTAGTTTTAGTAGTCTTCCCCAGAGACCAGTTAATGGAAGTTTCCTATTAAGAAGAAAGGACAGTTATTTAAAAGGTTAAAATAACAGTTTCCATCATGCTTCTCCTATTATTTGACTATGACTTATTTCAGATAGTTTTGGAGAATTAAATTCATAAAGACCAAGTTTACTAAGCACAATTACTTTCTTTAGGGGGTTGCAATAAAGAGGGAAAATTCAATTTAAATTAAAACTCTTGTCTCTTCTAACAGTTCAGTGTTTTAAATCAAACCCACTCATGTCACTAAAGTTTGCTTTCAGCATAATAGGAGATGATGATTCCTTATTTGGAAAAAAAAAAAACTTCATGAGTCTTTGGAAACACAAATTCTTCTGCTAATGTTTGTTTTCAAAAACATTTTCCATTTTGAAACAATCACAGACTTACAGAAAAGATGGGAGTGCAGCGTGAAAAACTTGTATTTTCCTGAACTATTTTTGAGTAATTGCTGATCTGATGTCCCATTACCCCCACACACTTTACTGTGTATTTTCCACAAATGAGAACGTTCTCCTACATAGCCACAGGACAAACATCGAAGTCAGGAAATTCAGCTTGATACAACCACTGTAGCCTAATCCTCCCTCAGGCCTGCTTCATTATAAGAGTCCACGTCAGGATCATGTGGAGCATTTAGCTGCCATGTCTCTCTACTGTTTATCTGGAACAATTTCTCAGTCTTTCAGTGACTTTCATGACCTTGACACTTTAAAAGGTTACAGTTCAGTTATTTTGTAGAATGTCTTTCAATTGGGTTTATCTGCTGTTTCCTTGTGATTAGATTAAGGCTATTCATTTCTGGAAGTGGTTGTATCCTATGATTTCCATTTGTCCCATTACTGATGACATTCATTTAATTAAGGTGATATATACCAGGATTAATAAGTATTTTGTGGGTCAGTACTTGGAAACTATCTAGATATCCTACTCCTCAAACTTTCAATGTATATCTTTTTTGATAACTGTGTGGGCCAGGCATAGTGGCTTATGCCTATAATCCCAGCACTTCGGGAGGCCAAGGTGGAAAGATCTCTTGAGGCTAGGAGTTTGAGACACAGCCATCTCTACAGAAACTAAAAAAAAAGTCAGCTGGGTATGGTAGTATTTGCCTGTAGTTCCTGCTACACAGTAGGCTGAGGTGGGAGGGTTGCTTGAGGCCAGGAATTTGAGACTGTGGTGAACTATGATTGATCAGGTAACTAGTGACAGAGTGAAACTGTCTCTAAAAAATAGAGAAAAAACACATGTATTATATATTTAAAACATGTCTATATGTATATAGACACCATATATGTGTATACAGGTGTTTATGTATCTATAGCCCCATGGACTCCAAGGTTTGTTAGATTATACTTCTTTGTTATCATTGTTTATTTTGATGCTCAAGTTATCCCAGGGGTGGCCAGTTGGGGGTTCCTTCACATTGGCCCATCTGTCTTTCTGACATGTCCTCATCATTCTTTGAGCATGTTCTTACCCTCTGGTGTCCCAGGCTCATCTTCTTGGTTCTTTGTGCTGGGTATGTTGATGGATATATGGGTATTACTGCTCCCAGTGTTCAGTGGACAGAACTAGAGACTATATGTATGTGTATGCATATGTGTAGGTATATGCCTGTGTATATGCCTGTGTAGGGGTATGTATGTGTAGGTGCATGTATGTATATTTGTATGCATATGTATATGTATGTTCATGCATATGCATATACAGGCATCTCCACATGTATATGTAGGAGTATGCACGTGCATGTGTATGCATATGTCTATGTAGGTGTATGCATGTGTATGCGTGTATGTGTGTATGTGTATGCATGTGTATATGTATACAAACATTTAAAAATCTGCATCTATCATATATCAGTTGAAAACTATAACTTTATACCAATACCTACAATTGCAGTCGAACTCTACAGGGTTTATTTTTGTTTTTTTCCTCCTTTTTTGGTGACTTCCTGGCTTGTCAGTGAAAGATATGGCTCACATTATTGTTCATATATTTACTTAAATGATCCAACCCCATGTGTGTAGCCAGCCTCTCATCGTAGCTGCCATTCCCATGCCTTCCCCAAGCCACTTGAAATCTGAAAACGCCAAGCTGGACTATCATTCCTTGTCGACATGGATGCCCTCCTTGGACTCCAACATCTCACATTGGGTGCCCACTGCCCTGTCCCCACCCCTACTCTCTTGCTCCCTTTTGAGCTTTGACGTTCAAATTTTGGTCAACACCATGCTCTTAACCCCACCTGTGCAGACACATACTTTCCTTTGCCTCATCTAGTGGTTTTAGGATGGAATTGTTCAAAAGAAGAAGAAAGAAAACTAAGGGGAAGGGGAGGGAGTAAAGAGGGAGGAAGGGGGAAGAAGATTTGTATATAAACCACAAATAAACCAGTTAAGTTTCTGTTTGAAAATATACAGATTTAATAAGAGGAGAATCTAAGAAGCCACTTAAAATGGAGTTTTCTGACAAACGTTTTGACATTTTATTTTCTTGGTCATTACAAATAATGCTAAAATCCATGTATTCATTTGTCCTATAAAATGAATAATCACAGAGGACTATATAGCTTTCACATGATTTTCTTTTCTTTTTTTTTTGAGACAGAGTCTCACTGTGTAGAGTGCGGTAGCATCATCATAGCTCACAGCAACCTCAAACCCTTGGTTTTGTGTGATCCTCTTGCCTCAGCCTCCTGAGTACCGGAAACTACAGGCTTTGTGCCACCACACTTAGCCAATTTTTCCATTTTTAGTAGAGGTGGCATCTCAGTCTTGCTCAGGCTAGTCTTGAACTTCTGGCTTCAAGTAATCCTCCCTCTTCAGCCTCCCAGAGTGTTAGGATTATAGGCAGGAGCCACCACATCCAGCCAACTTCCACATGATTGGGATTTCTCAGATGATCTCTTCATATTTTTATACATTCTATTGTTTGTTTTTGAGACAGGGTCTCAAAACAGGTTTTGAGACTCTGTTGCCCAGGCTAGAGTGAAGTGATGTCATCATAGCTCACTGTAATCTTGAAATCCTGGGCTCAAGCAATCCTCTTGTGTGAAACTCCTAAGTAGCTGGGACCACAGTTGCATGTTACCAAACCTGGCTAAGTTTTTTTTGGCCAGTCATTTAATTTTTTTTTTTTAATTTTGGAATATTTGGGGGGTACAAATGTTTTGGTTACATGAATTGCTTTTGTACAGTTTGGGTCAAATTTATAAGTGTGCCCATACTGTAGAGAGTGTGCCTTGAACTTGTTAGGTGTGAATTTACCCCTTCCTTCCTGTTCCCTCCTACCTGCTTGCTTTCAATTGACTTTTACTACCATAGAGCACATGGGTGTGATCAATCAGTTCCAACTTAATAGTAGGTATGTGTGATGTTTGTTTTTCTCTTCTTGCAATACTTCACTTAGAAAAAAGGTTTTTGTAGAGATGGATTCTTGGTATGTTGCCCAGGCTGGTCTTGAAATCCTGCCCTAGCTGTTCTTTTGCCTTGGCCTCCCGAAGTTCTAGGATTACAGGTGTGAACCATTGCACCCAGCCTTTCCTTTTAGTTGCTGATTTTCTGTGGTTTGCTACCAGAACTTGTGGCCTGAGGCCTGGTTCAAACTTTTGAGGACAGTCCTTGCCTCCTTTCTGGTCTTAGCCCCTTAGCTGTGGGGTACCTCCAAACCTCACCGTTCTAAGCCTATCCTCACCTGGTCCACTCCATGGTGTAGAGTGAGGTAGCAAGACAGAGGTGGAAAGATCTTCTCATTTAATAGAACCTTGTGATTCAAAATCTCATCTGTGGACCAGCAGCATCAGCATGACCTGGGAGCTTGTTAAAATACAGCCTCCTCAGGCACCCAGCCTGCTGACTCCCATTCTACAGAACCTCAGGTGATTTGGGATGCTTTCAGCACAAGCAACAGAAAACCCAGTGCAAACTAGCTTTCATAATAAGGAAATTCTATGACTCATGTAATTGAGAAGTCTGCTGATAGGATGAGATTCAGGTGATCTGATCCAGAGGTTCTTACGTTAAAAGGGAACTAACTCTGCTTGCTTATCTATGCTTTTCCCCTTAAATTTACTCCCTTAACATTACTTGATTTTGGTAATAAAACAATACAAAAATATAGAATGGGCTGGGCATGGTGGCTCATGCCTGTAATCTTAGTACTATGGAAGGCCGAGGCAGGAGGATCCCTTGGGGTAGGGAGACCAGCCTGAGCAAGAGAGAAACCCTCCTCTCCACTAAAAATAGAAAAATTAGCCAGGCATGGTGGCACAAGCCTATAGTTCCAACTCCTCTTGAGGCTGAGACAGGAGGTTTTCTTGAGCCCAGGAATTTGAGGTTGCTGTGAGCTAAGTTGATGTCATGGCATTGTAGTCTGGGCAACAGAGTGACACTCAGAAAAAATATGTATATAGGTAGAATACAGGGTGGCCATAAATTTTGTGGGCAATTTAAAACTGAACACGAACTTTGTGGTCACCCTGTATTGTGTTTTAAAAGTGTTCAAACCAACATCTATTATGATTATAGCGCTCTTTGTTTTCTATTTGAAATTTTGAAATGATCGCTGCTTACAAGTAAAAGAAAAGTCTGGCGCCATAGCCAGCTCAGCGGGGCTGGCGGACCTTCTGCCTCCTCTTTGGCAGTGTCGGTGGTGTGGCAGCCAGCCTAAGAGCCAGCGGGCTGGATGACTGAATTTTATTTTTTAGATTCCACATATATGTGAGATCATACAGTATTTACCTTTATGTGTCTGGTTTATTTCACTTAGCATAATGTCCTCCAGGTCTATTCAAGTTGTGAGAAATGTGTGGACTTCCTCCTGTTTTAAAGATGAGTCATATTCCATATCACATGTTTTTAAATCCATCCATCCATTGAGGGACACCTGGGTTTTTTACATATCTCAGCTATTGTGAATAATGATTCAGTGAACTTGGAAATGAATATTTCTTTAAGAGGTGATAATTCTATAAAAAATCTCATAAATTATGCTAGTATAACAATCGTAAACAGTAAAGTTTCAGGGTGGCCATTCTGCGATGTCTCCTTACATTCTTGTGTCTAACCCCTGCCTTTTGTGATAGACATGGGTAGAGTTATATCAACATAGCCAGATGTTAATTCATTTCTGAGTCGGTAGGCATTTAGCTTGTCTATATCCTGGCAATTGTAAATTGAGTTGCAGTAAACAATCTAACACAAATGTCCTTAAGGTAAAATGATCTTTTTTTTTCTGGGTAGATGCCTAGTAGTGGGATTGCAGAGTCAAATGGGATGTCTAATTTGAGATCTTTGAGGATTCTCCATACTTCTTTCAAAGAGGCTGGGATGAGTTTGCTGTTCCACCAACAGTATGAAAGCCATGAAAAAAGATGGTGATTTCATATCTTATGTAATATCTTGGATGGAGCTGAAACACATTCTTCTCAGTAAAGTATCTCAAGAACGGAAAAGCAAATATCCAATGTACTCAGTAAAGCCAGTAGACAATTGAATGCATGCCCAAATAGGACAAAAACTCACTTCAACTCAAGCTAGGGGGAGAAGGTTGGGGTGCTCTCACTGAATGGGCATGGAGGAATCGGCACACGTTTTGTATGTAGGACATAACCACAGCATGAACTCTACCTAACTAAACCAATTATTTTGACCTGGTTGCTTGTACTCCCACATTAACCTTAAAAAAAAAAAAAAGCATAGCTGGGGGATAGCTTCAATTGGGCATTCTTTTCTGGATGTGGTATCTTACTGGAGCAAACCTACTTGATATGAAGTTATTGATCTGATAAATTCATTCTTTTGAATCCCTAACAATCATAAGGATTGCAGATTCTCTTTTATGTGCAAAGAACAACAGTAGACATCATGAACGTGACGCAGTGCTATGTTAATATTCCTGTTCTCTGTCACTACATAAAACAGATAGGTCTTGAAATCTTGACATTCTGCACAATTTCTTCACTTTTCCTTCTAATGTTGCCATCATGCTAATTGGAACTAGCAAAACAGAATGTGGCAAGTATAAACAATTTCTTGTAAGACATATGCTTGTCACAAGTAAAGATAAACTCTCTCTGCTGAACTGGTAAAATTGTTAAGTACCAACGATTTGGGGAATTTTGTAACACGCCCCTTAAGAGAAAGCTTGAGTTGTATGCCTTGCAAATACCATTACTATGAAAGTAACTTAACACTGATAAATTAAGTATGTACTATTTTGGGAATACTGACTACAGTGTTTCAGCTAGGGAAGGCTGCCAAATTTAAGTGGATCTCAAAGCAAAAAGAACTCTACTGCAAGTACCAACTAGATGTCACCTGCCCTACCACTCAGACACATGCTGCCACTGAAGCCACTCGTGCCAGGCAGACCTACACTGAATAAAAATGCCGTGCCAAAGTCTCTACTATGACACAATAGAAGAGTTTCAGGAAAGGCACATCATGTTTTTATTTTGGCAGAAAATCAACTTCCATTTCAAAACTATGCACTGGTTTATTTCTGGGCCCCAGCAGAAACAAAATGCTTGACCATAGCATATCTGAAGCTGCCCATCATGAGCAGAGTGTTATCGGACCGACCGAGCTGTACAGTCAGGAAGGCGCAAAAGCAAACCATCCTAGGAAATGTGACACTCAAGATCTGAACTAGCCAGATCAGATGACTCCAGTGAATTGCGTGATCAGGTATCCCAGGCTCCCACAGCACTTATCTCCATGGCACGGGCATTTCTGCTTCTACTCAGATGTATGGCTTTACTGGGCCTCTGCAAGAAGAACTGAGAAAGGAGAAGAAAGTGTACTCCTGCCTGGTGAAACAATACACTGAGCTAACCTTAAACATGCTGCCACTGCTTTAAAATATTTTAAGGTGGGACATAAAACTCATACTGAGAGTAATGGACTGAAATACCTCATTTTTATGGAATGAGAAATTGCCTATAAGAATACACACAGAGAACTTGGGAGGGGCAAAAGAAGGAGTATGAGGGGATAATCTGAGATAAGAAAATCTGGCTGAGGAGCATGCGGGTAGGAGCACATTTTTGTAAAGTATGTGCATTTTTATGAGGCAAGTTATTACCTATAAAGAATATGTGCCATAGAAGTGGCATTCCAAAAGTAGGTAAGAGGATAATTCAACCTGTGGAGAGTGGCCAGTCTTTAGCCTTGACCCTCTCCCCTTAGAAACCTGGTGGGAGATGGAGGCTCTGTGTGGACACAGCAGTCCAGGGGGGGTGTCTTTCCCCATAGTGCTCAAACTATTGCCTCTGCTGAACATTCAGACCACGTGTTGCAACTCCCCTGCTCTGCTGTCATGCTCTGTGGGGTCACACTTCTAAATGAACTGCGTAGATGTATATAAAACTTTGTAAAAACGACTGGGTCCTCCTGAAGAAAGAGAGGGAATCTCCTGCTCCTTTTAAAAACATGAGCTAACATGTTGCAAGGGTTCAGAGGACTTCAGAGACTGCCGTGTAGCAAAGTGCGTCACTCTCCAGTAAGTAAGCAGCCTTCAGCCACTGGTCAGAGAAGAACCAGGACCCTAAGCTCAGAGTTGCAGGGAGACAAAAGCTTCCAACAACCTGAGTGAGCTTGGAGGCAGAATATTTTATATAAACCTACAGATAAGAATAGAGCCCTGGTCTTGGTGGCAGCCCAGTGAAACCCTGAGCAAAGACTCAGATACACTCTCCCAAATTTCTCATCCATGAGAACTTTTGAGATAATAAATCTGTGTTGTTTTAAGCTTCTATTTATCTTAAAACTTATGTCTTATAAAGTTTACTAAACTAGGGGAAATAAACACTTGCTTCCAAACCTATCAATTACAAAATTATACATAAATGATACATTGATTTCAATTTTTAAATCCTTCTGTTGATTTAACTTGGATTTCATATCTATAGTTTTTGAGATTTTGTCAGGGTCAACTGTGACAGGGAATCAATATATTTCAGATATGAACAAATTTAAATGATGATGAAAGACCGCCTTCAAGCATTGACCTTAGCAACAATCACAAGTGCGAAGCTTAGGGAAGGAAATGAGATTTAGAATCACACTAAATACAAAAAGTAATAAAGCTCTGATTTAAAGCAGAATTGTTCTAGACTGTTATAGAAAAGGGGATTGAGTGACAAATCTAAATAGGAATCTGGCCAGCACATTCTTGAGATTGTCACTTTAACTGAATATCTTCCAGATAAATAGTATTTATGTGGATTTACCAACTGAATGAGCTTGCTTAAATACAGCAGAGAATAAGCTTTGCACAAGTTATTTCTTTGCAAAGTGGTCAAAAATATATATTATACAAATTAAGAAAAAATACATAGTGTACAGTGTACCCTACCTTGGTGATGAGTACACTAAAAGCCCAGACTTCAGTATTACCCAATCCATCCGTGGAACAAAAAGCCACTTGCCCCTGAATCTACTGAAATTAAAAAAGAAACACACCTAAATGTTAGCATTTCATACATTGAGTTCTGAGCAATTTCCACCAAGTTTATTGGACATTTTTAATAATTAAGGTACTTAGAACCAAAACTTTAGCATGCTTTAGAGAATTTAGTGACTATAATGGTACTACCTGATATTTCCTTAATGAATGGATGCATTTGATGAGTCAAGGGTGTAACTGCCACATTAAGATGAAAAGTTAATGTTGAAGGTTTGGTTTGCCTCTGTTTCCAGAAAACCGTTTGATTTTGCACAATTGAAATAGTTCCTATTATAGAGGCCCATGGACAATGTCCAGTAGTAAAAGTCAGAGATACTAAATGTGTCAAATCAATCATACAAGCAATATAAACTGTTAATGTCCTAATTCTGATGTTATGTTTATGGAAATAAATCAAAATGTGTTTTGTTGAGAAAAGAACAGGAGTCACATTTCATGGCTTTTTTTTCCCCAAAATATATCTGGCCTAATATTCCAATGAATATTTTCTGGCTGGAAATTTAATGAGCCATGATCTTAATTATGCAGAAAAGATTATTTTCTATATTCTTTATTGGCAACTTTTATGTTCAGTATGAAACTAAATTCTATAAGTTAAAAAAGACCTTTAACCAAATAAGGCTAACCCTAGTTAGTTCCAGGATTTATACTTTAATTCCATTTAAATGTACATTTAGTTCTGGGATGCTCCTTAAGCATCAAGATTTTGAGATTGATAGTTTGAATGGATAGAAGTGTTTGGTCATTGATCAGCAGGTGGCACAAAAGCACAATTGTTTTTGATACCTCGTGACTTCTAAGATATGTCCACATTCATATGTGATATTTTAGATTGCTAAGTAGAGCACCAGTTAGTGGTCTATTTAGCAAGTTTTCACTTATTTCAGTGAATGAATATCCAACATACCCAAATTCAGGCTAAATTCTGTAGTGTTCCTCGCTCAACACAGTTAACATGGTAGACCAATAAACAAGGATCAGACTCTTAAGGGTCAGTAGTAATTAGCATGAGCACTGAGCATCTTCATTAATTATGTAGTGTTAACAATAATTTCCCAGTGTATTATTTTATGGAAAAATTGCTTGAGTAACGTTCCTTGGTATTAGAAGTTTATAATTCCCTTTTAAATCCTTCACAATACTTACTATGAAATTGTTAATTTACTCCTATAGCCACTCCACTCCATGGTAAGCCAGAGTAATCCAATATTTGAGATCAGGCTGATTAGCAAAATAATCAAAATAACAGATTGTGGAAAACTTACATAGATTCTCAGTCTTTCAAATAAGTGTGATTAATCTGTTGGTCTTTAGGCATTTCAAAATTCTGGTCTTTAGGCATTTCAAATTGTTGCTAGGCATTTCAAAAAGTGGAGAATTTCCTCTTTTTCTGGATGCCAATGAGATTCCTCAGTGAAATAACAGATGTCTGCATTTTTGCTATTTTTCCTGCCCTTTGACACACATGTGAACTATAAAAACATTTACTATGCCAGCTATTTTCTTCTTCACAGTCAAATCAATATGATGTCATCCATAGGAGAAACTAATATGATGTCACCTACAATGATATAGTTATGATGATAACTGTGGATTACTTGGGGAAGAAAAAAAAAAAGATATTCCTGAAAAAGAAAACTAAAATGATATTTTAGTTCCTTTCAGGTGAAAGCAATCTTCTCCTGTGCTTCTCTGTGGATCTAAACCACAGATTAACATGTTCTTTTTAAAGGACCAGAGAGCAAGTATCATAAACTTTGTGGACCCTTGAGTCTTTGTTGACAGTACTCAAGTTTGCCATAAAAATACAAGAGCATCCGTGAGCAATATGTTAAAGAATGGATGTCTTCACTGTGTTGTAATAAATCTTTATTTATCAAAACTAACAGCAGGCCAAGTTGTCTTTCTCCCACCTCCCTGCTTTTAGTTTGCATGTCCCTAATGTAAAGAAACATAAATTTGCCTGATGAAGAGTATTATTTCAACTTCCAAGGTCTTTTCCCATGCCTAGAAAAGAGAATGCACTCAAAACTACATCTCCAGTGGAAGACTTGATCAATGTTAACTCTTGTAATGTTATTCTCAAGCCCTATCATCTAAAAAAAATTATTTTACTCATTCATTTGATAAAAATTAAAGTGGATGTGAAAGAAATCAAAACACCTGCAAATTCACTCTTTTATTTTGGCTAAAGTGATTATTTAAAATATTCAACACCCAGTTAAGCAAGGACATAAAAAAATCAAATTGATGCTAATGAAAAATCACTGTATGACCTATACTAAGTAAATATCAACTCTGGTAGAGAACTTGCACCTACATGAATGTGGATGTGTGCTATACTTAAGCAGTATAAAGAAGATAGGTGCTTAGATATTTCTACCATTTTTTTTTTTAACAATAGTTTAAGGCTTCCAGTGTGAGATACTGCTGGTTGCTGAGAATATAAATTTCATCTACTTCCTAAAGCAAAATCTTTCAGCTAACATGCCACAACACAGGTTTGCTGAAATTGGGGTACACTGTCCTGTGGTATTGATCACCTTAGCCTGTGGAGCATCAGAGCATGGTCTTGTTTGTTACCTATGACTAAATGAACTCTTATTTTTCTGCAGATAGCATAACAAGAACAAAAATTGGCATTCTGGTGGCCTCAGGGAATGAGTACATATATACAGGTTAATTTAGGGCACCTCTGGGTTACAACAAAGAAGTTTCAGTGATGACTCCATTTATCACCTGGAAAGGCTGCACTCAATCGAGTGGACAATACGTCCCCTCTGGAACTGGGATTACTTTGGAAGCAGTTGCTTGGTTGGACAGTGAATGCAGAAGGATTAGATGGATGTTTCCTGTCAGTAAATATGATACAATAGCAAAATTCCTTTGAAGACTCATCAATGCTTTTTTTCAAAGTGCTTGGATTTGCTGCATAGGTCTGGAAACAGGACAGGGCCATGATTCTTAGAGCATTATGGTTCATGTGGTGGCCCAGATGTTTTCAGTTATGAAATCCAAGCTTTACCAGTTACTTGGATGCCTGTTTTTAGTTACTTACCTGCCAATTGGTTTCATTCAGGGCAGTAGGACATTTTCCATCAGGTTTCTGCATGTCAGATGACTCTCCAAGTCCTCTTCTGCCTTTCATAATGGGCATGATACTTTGATTTTCATGGTTTCTGCTAGCAACTGTGTTTGCAAACTCTAGGTTTGTTCCATGGCTTTTAGAATGGTGGCTTACATTTAAATTTTATCTTTTCCCTCTAGCTTTCCAAATTTAGCAAGCATAGCTACAAATATGTATGATGCACAACTGATACTTACCTCAGCAATTTCTCATGGTCGGAGTAGTGTGGTAGACAGAGTAAAGCCCCCGCCAAAGACGTCTACATCCTAATCTTTAGAAACTGTGAATAGATTACCTTACATAGCAAAAATGATTTTGTGGGCCTTATTACAGTAAAGACCTTGAGATAAGGAGATTATCCTGGATTATCATTATCTGAGCTCACTCAGTCTTATTAATGAGACTTAAACCAGCGAACCTTATCCAGCTGTGGAGAGAGGGAGATGAGATGACTGAAGGACGGTCTGAGAGATGCAATGATGTTGGCTTTGAAAATGGGGGAGGGGAAAGAAACTTAGTCACCCTGCAGCTGCTGGAAAAGCAGAGAGAATGGAGGGTGCCCTACAGCAAACTCAGCTTGGACAACTTCTATCTCAGAAATCTCAAGATAATAAACTTGTTTATTTGAAGCCACTAAATTTCTGGTAATGTATTATAGCAGTAATAGAAAACTAAAACAGAAAAGGGTGTAGAGATATTTAAGATTTATAGAAGTATCTTTGGTTGAGTTATGTATTAGATGAATTTAATATTTTTGTGTTCCATTGCTTTTAAATCTCTTCTTCACATTATGCAAAGTTTTTTCCACCCTCTCTTTTCCTTTCCATGACAACCTATAAGGCTTTTCATTTTTGCCTCAGGCACACGGGCAAGACAACCCCAAGGTTTAACTAATTTGACTGGTAAGGATTGTACAATGAGACGGCCGTACTTCCATTAAGGCAGTTTATTGCTTAGATGAACAGTGGAAAGAAGAATGCACATAAGGCGTGAGCTCATCATGATTCTGGCCTCATTCATGCAAAGGTACGACACAAAACCAAGGGGCAGCAAACTGCAATGTGAGTTGTAGCCCATCCCATTGCTAAAGAGCTCATTCTAGATGCAGCACCACGGTCTTACCTGTGTGCTCCTCAACTCTCTTCTAGGGAACATGGAGCACACACTGCATCAGAGGCTGGGAGGTCATGACAAACGTCTCCCTAACAGCCCCATGCACACACATGGAGGCAAACGGAAGGTGGCCATGGAGGAGCTCGTCACGGACCTCCACCTTCTATTTTGCTGCCAAGACCCAAACTAGAGTTCAAGTCTTTATCCATGTGGTCTACATGGATATGTGCAAAGTAACCAAAGTGACCAGAACTCATACTTGACCCCAAAGAGAGACAAAAACTTATTTTTTCAAACTGAAAATTACAAAAATGGATAATGTAAATCTGGTAATGAAGGCAATGATGGATAAGATATCTGTAAAGTAAACTAACAAAATATGGAGTAGTAAGGCTGGAAAATGGAGCAACAGGAATCTATTATAAATGTGTAAATTAGTCATTCTAAAATTAGTCACACCGACTGTTCCAATAGGAGAAGCTCTTTGTCCTTTATTAAGCATGGATTTTAGGTATGTACCTTATTCTTAATACTGAATATGATCCAATTAATGTAGAAAGTTAACATTGTACATTATTCTACTTCTATTGATTACTAAAGAGTTAAGCCTATATAACATATATGTTAATTGTTAATGAGATTGGGGTTATATGATTTTGATATAGAATGTTTTCAAGTAGAGCCATCGGCTTAGTTATGTATTAGAAGCCATATTTGAATTGAATTTTAAGCTAAAGTGAATGGTTTTTGACTTATGGTAGAGTACTCAGACTTATCTTGGATTGGATCTTTGAAATTGGTCAAAATGTGTCCTTACCCACCATCTTCTACAGAAGATGGCATCATTGATAGCAGTTTAAAACAGCCTATGTTGGAGTACTCCTTGAGATACAAGTACCACTTAAAATAAAAAGGTGACTCGCAAACTGCATGTATAGTTCCATTGTCCCTCAGACTTACATGTGTAAAGTGCGTGCTTATGCTTATAAAATTGATACATAAGAACTTTAACAAATTAAATGTGACCTTGGACAAGATCATTCAATTCATTTAGATAGTCATTTATGAGACTTACTCAGGTAAGTTACACCTAAGGAAAAAAAATCCCTTTCCAAGTTATATATCAGGAAATAAAATGGTATTTGTTAATTCTTAATCTTCTAAGGAGAGGAAAACTGGAAATCACTGGAAAATTTGCAAAATAAATTAAAAACATATTTATGAAGGCATCACAGAACTGTCTAGTTAAAGTTTGTACATTCAGATATGATTGATTGAAATTTCTTAATTCTCATATTATTTTTTATACTTTTATTCAATTTACATTTTTGTCCACTGTCTTAGTATGATTTCTTTCTTTTTCATTTGGTAATAATTTTAAATTCTGGCTACATTATTAGCACCCTGTCCCTGCATAGGATTAGAAATATTAACACTAGGTAGGATCTTAATCTCCGTATCCAGATATGAAGCTTCTGTTATTTGTCACGGTATCAATATCTAATACTTGTAAATGTTCTCAAATCACACTTGACACCTCTGTTCTCCCTTTAATTCTCTCGGGCTTGTGTATTTTTCAAGACTTGATTTAATCAGAGTCTCTGCATATTTGCAGCAGGGACTTTGTCTCTCCTTGTGGCTTCATTCTTCCACACTGCAGGACTTCCACCACCAAACCCTCCTCGTTGAACTTACGAATGAATTCTCCTCCTTGAAACTGAGTGTACACGCCTCTGAAATTAAATAATAGCTGTAGAAGTCAGTTTGTGTATTCAAAATTGTGTTATCTATCTCACTTTTGTTCTGAGGATTTTATAAAATCAATGTTCACAGTTAAACAGATACAATCATTTATTACTGACCTAATTTTTCCCACATGGCTCGGAAGAAAACAAAAGTAATTATCCCAACCATTTGTCAGTTAAGTCAACCAAAATGTTCGTTTAGTTCTTTGAGGATTCTCCCCACTTCTTTCCACAAAGGTTGTATTAGTTTCCAGTCCCACCAGCAGGGTAGAAGTGTTTCTTTCTCTCCAGGTGCACAACAGCATCTGTAGATTTGGGACTTTGTGATGTGTGCTAATCTTACTGGAGTTAGGTGGTATTCATGAGAGGATTTGAAGTGCATTTCTCTGATGATTAAAGATGATGAGCATTTTCTCATGTGTTTTTTGGCTATTTGTTTGTCATCTTCGGAGTTTTTGTTCAAGTCTCTTGCCCCAAAACAAATGGGAATTGTTTGCTCTTTTTGTTGTTGCTGATTATTTTGAGTTCTCTGTAGATTCTTGTTACCAGGCCTTTGTCAGATTCATACCATGCAAAGATCTTTTCCCATTGGTTGTGGTGCCCTTAGCTGTGCAGAAGCTTTTTAGCTTGGTCAAATCTCAGTTATTTATTTTTGGTATTGCTGCAATTGCCAGGGGGTCTTCCTCACAAAACCTATTCCCAGGCCAATATTTTCACGCATTCCCCCACACACTTTTCTGTTGTTTCATGTCTTAAATTTAAATCCTTTATCTAGTAAGAATCAATATTTGTCAGTGGTGAGAGATGTGGGTCCAGTTTCAGTCTTCTACATGTGACTAACAAGTTCTCCCAAAACCATTTATTAAATAGGGATTTTTTTCCCCCAATGCACTTTTGTGTTAGTCTTAGGTAGCCGTGTTCATCTCTAGATTCTCTATTGTGTCCCATAGACCTCTGTCTATTTTTATGCCAGTACTAGGGTGTTTTGATCACTATAGACTTGTAGTAAAACCTGAAGTCTGGTAACATGACACCTTCAGATTTATTTTTATTTCTAAGAATTGTATTGGCTATTTGATTTTTTTTCTGGTTCCATATGAAATTAAGTACTATTTTTTAAAGTTCTTCAGAGTATGACCTTGGTGCATTGATGGATATTGCATTCAATATATAGATTGCTCTGGGTAGTATGGACAGTTTAACGATGTTCATTCTTCCAAGCCACAAGCCTGTTATGTTCTTCCATCTGTTCACATCTTCTGCTATTTCTTTTCTCAGGGTTTCATAGTTTAAAAAAAGAATATGAGAATGGGGTGAAATAAAAAGGGGGAGTAGAATTTTTCAGGGATTATTCTCCTACAGTATCATCCACTTGAATAATTACCCACACAGACGATATCCTGAACAAGAGCTGGTTTAACATCAAAATACCTGGTTTTAACAAAATAAGAAGAAAAGACACACTGAAAAGTATAGGAAGGACAGTTTCTCATTACCTGTGTGACTTTCCTCAACCCGAGGCAGCACTTCAGAAAAGAGACTTGATCATCTTGGAAGAAGGAGAGGAAAATGAACACAGGACTCTGTCTTGTAATGCAGTGCCAAGTCATCACAGTAAAACTACACAGAAAAGAGCCTTGGAACCCCTGAGAATAGTTCAGAACCTGAAAAGAGCAACGTCTAGACTCTTCCTAGCACCAGAGAGGGATCAGTGGCCGTGGCAGGCCAGAACTGTGTTCAGCCTCATTAACACTGGCCAACAGCAGTGGCCTTGGGCTCTGAACCAACCTGAGCATCGGGAAGGTCACATGTGCCTCAGACGTGCCCCGGGCTTCACCTGTCTTGCAGCAGGTGGCTTCAGGTGCAGACCAATGTTGCCTTGGCCTTGGAGGCCACAGGATTGTCCACATCACCCCTTCAGCAGGCCCCGGCTGTGCAAAGTAGAGATAAACACCATTTACTGGGAAGGAAATGGAAGTACTTGTAGCATTCTGCCTTGCAACTTAGTCTTGGACCTACCACAGTAAAACCCACGGTGGAACAATGTCACCCAGCCCCTGACCTCAGGTCAAAACTAAACTGAAGTGAGTTAGGACCTTGCTTTGGGTTAGGTTTTGGCTTAATT
Organism: Arctocebus calabarensis; assembly: GCA_963573935.1. Classification (NCBI taxonomy): domain Eukaryota; kingdom Metazoa; phylum Chordata; class Mammalia; order Primates; family Lorisidae; genus Arctocebus; species Arctocebus calabarensis. Next base: position 17,262 of record CAUYON010028057.1, read on the forward strand.
GAATGTTATGAGTGCTCTTGTCTTCTTCTTCTTCTTTTTTTCTTTTTTTAGAAACAGAGTCTTACTTTATCGCCCTAGGTAGAGTGCTTTGACATCACAGCTCACAGCAACCTCCAGCTCCTGGGCTTAAGCAATTCTCTTGCCTCAGCCTCCCAAGAAGTTGGGACTACAGTTGCCTGCCACAACGCCCAGCTATGTTTTTGTTGCAGGTTGGCGGGGGCTGGGTTCAAACCCGCCACCCTCAGGATATGGGGTCCGTGCCCTACCTACTGAGCCACAGGAGGCGCCCGAGTGCTTTTATCTTCTACCTAGATGTCTGAAACTTTCTTCCTATCAGCAGTAAGGATGTTTTACTTTCTTGTGTTCACAGGAGCAGCACTTTTAATTGCCTTTAACAACTTTTCCTATGCGAGTCATCATGGTGGGGTATTGGGGAATGTTTTTAATTTAGTAACAATTACCTCAGATAAACCCCATTGGCTATGAGACCATCCTGTGAAAAGCTTAGAATAACTTTTCCTTTGCATTCACAACTTGGATAACCAGATGGCACAATCGGCCCTGGCTCAGCTTTCTACATGCCTTCCTCACTGAGCTTTATCATTTCCAGCATTTGATTTAAAGGGAGAGATGTGCAACTCTCTTTACACATGAACACTTAAAAGTCACTGTAAAGTTAATAAGTTACCTAATTGTAATGTTACAGGAAAGAAGGAGGCTTGAGGGAAAGAAGAGAGACTAGGGGATAACTGGTCAGTAGAGCAGTTAGATCGCACAGGACAGTTATCAGTGAAGTTCACTGTCTTAAATGGGCTTGATTCATGATGTCCCAAAAGAATTATAATAATAACATTAAAGGTAATTCATCACAGATTATTACAATAGATAATCAATAATAATGTTTTTGTGAGCATTACCAATATGTGATACAGAGACAAAGTGAACACATGCTAAAGAGAAGTGCACCCAAGGTTTTCACAGTGTTTGCCAAATTCACAGTTTTGAAAAAGAAAGAAATACCTATGAAGTGTCTTGCAATACAAATGAAGTATGCTCTTGCATAACCTACTGGGACAAAGAAACCCAGAGTCAAATTCTGAATATTCTAATAACTAAAGGTGGGGTATAAATCACTTATATCTTCAGACTAAATATTAAAAGGCAAAATTATTTAAAACACTAATTACAGTAATTTGTTAAGAGATACGTAGTAAAAAAATTGTGACATTAGACCTTCAAAGTGGCAGGAGAAGAGGTAAAGAAGAAGAAGTTTTTTCTTCTCTTTTTTCTTCAATCAAATTTAAGTTGTTATCAGTTTAACAAAGCCTGTTATAACTATGAGTTTTTTTATAAGTCTTATGATAACCACAAAGCAATAACTTTAATAGATGCACTAAAAATAAGAAAAGCAGGCCAAGTGCTGGGGTTCATGACTGTAATCCCCAATACTTTGTGAGGCCAAGGTGGGATTTTCACCTAGGACTAAGAGTTTGAGGGCAGCCTAGGCAAGAGACCCTGTCTCTACAAAAAGAAAGAAAAGTTAACTGGATAAATGTGCAACTGTAGTCTCATCTGCTAGGGAGGCTGAGGCAGGAGGACCATTTTAGTCCAGGAGCTTGAGGCTGCAGTGAGCTGTGATCATACCACTGCACTCTAGCCAGGTTGACAGAGTAAGAGCCTGTCTCACAAAACAAATGACTAATACCTGTCCTGTTCAAAGTATCTTTAAAAATTAAAAAGGAAAGAATTCTTTCAAATGTGTTCTAAGAGAACACAATTTACTCTGATACCAAAAACAGAGGATAAAGCACACATACACACACACACACACACACATACACACACACACACACATACACACACACACAGGAAAACTACAAGATAATCTCTTTGATAAACATAGATTCAAAAAGTTTCAACAAAATAGTAACAAACTAAATTAACCAACACATTCAAAAGGTGATTTACCATGATCAAATGGGATTTATCCCAGTACAAGAATGGTTAACTTACACAAATCATTAAAAATGGTACATCACATTGACAAAATGAGCAGCAAAACCCAAATGATCATTTCAATAAAGACAGTAAAATACTTTGATAAAATTCAACACCAATTCTTGATTAAAAACTCTCAACAAATTAAGTAAAAAAAAATGTATCTCAACACAACAAAGATTACATACTAACCCACAACTAACATCATATTGAATGAGGAAAAGTTGAAAGCTTTTTCTCTAAAACGTGAAACAAGACAAAGATATCCATTTTTTGCCAGTTTTATTCATCACAGTACTGCAAGTCCAAACCAGAGCAATAAGGAAATAAGAAGAAATAAAGGTCATTCAGATAGAAAAGAATGAAGTCAAATTGTTCCTCTTACCAAATGCCATGATTGTATTATATTTAGAAAACTTTTGAAGACTCTAGTGAAAACTGTCAGAACTAATAAACTAATCAGAAAAATGTTTAGGATACAAAATCAACACATAAAAATTAGTAGCATTTAAATATACACAGCTAAATATCTAAAAAAGAAATAAACAATTTCATTTACAACAGCTTAAAAAAAAAACTGTGATCACCAGGGTTAAATGTAACCAAGGAGGTGAATAATCTCTATAAATAAAAATTATTAAAAAATAAAAAAAGTTGAAGAGGACATAAATAAATGAAAAATACCTTGTGTTCATGGACGGGAAAAAATAATATTATAAAATATTTGTATTTCCCAAAGCAATATACAGATATCATGCAATTCCTATGAAAATACCAATGGCATTCTTCACAGAAATGGACAAATTATTCTATTATTTTTTTTATAATGCCATAGAATACACTGAATATTGAAAACTATTCTGAGCAAAAAGAACAACGCTGAAGGCATCAAACAACTTGACTTCAAAATATGTTACAAAGCTATAGTCATCAAAACAACATGGTATATATCTCTTGCCCAGTTTTTAGTGGGATTGTTTCCTCTTTTGTTGTTGATTTGCTTAAATTCCATTTTATTAGCTCTTCCTCACATTGGTAGCATGCAAATATCTTCTCTGATTCTGAACATTGTTTCATTGCTTTGTTGATTGTGTCTTTATCTGTGCAGAAACTTTTCAGCTTAATTAGGTCTCATTTATTTTTGTTGTTGCTGTGGTCTTGTTCATAAAGTCTTTTTCTAGGATGGTAGGATTCAGAAATTTTTCCCATACTTTCTTTTAGAATTATTTTAAAATATATTTTTGTGTCTTAGATTTAAGTATTTTGCATGTGGCTAACCAGTTCTCCTGGCAAAATGTATTAAAAAGGGATTTTTTTCCCCCAGTGTATGGTTTTCTTTGCTTTGTCTAAGATCAAATGGCTACATTAGGCTGGCTTCATCACTAGATTTTCTGTTGTGCTCTTCTAATCCATGACTCTATTTTAATGCCAATACCATGCTGTTCAATCACTATAGACTTTTAGTGAAACCTGAAGTCCAGAAATGTGATGCATCTAGATTTGCTCTCACTTTGTAAAATTGAGTTGCCTCTTCAATTTTTTTGTTGTTGTTCCATATGAAACCTAGAACTATTTTTTCAAGATCTTCAAACAAAGTATTATTTTATTTTACTGGGGATTGCATTAAAACAGATTGCATTAAATACAAATACCCCCAGATTGATCTGGGGTAAGAGAAATGATGTGAGAACAGTTGAATGGCCAACAAAGTCATGGATAATAATCACCATTTCTATTATCAGATACATGGAAATCAAAGACACTTTGATTTATCACCTAAACCCAGTAAGAATGGCCCCATCATAATGGTCCAAAGCAACAGGTGCTGGCATGGGTGTGGAGAGAAGGGAACACTCATGTGCTGTTGGTGATACTGCAAACTACTATAACCGTTGTGAAAAGAAGTTTGGAGAGGCTTCAGAGGACTAAAAGCCTACCTTTGGTTTGACCTTGCAATTCCATTACTAGTTATCTACCCAAAAGATAAAAAGTCATTTACCATGAGTTCATTTATACCTGACTGCTTCTAGCACCTCAATTCACACTTGCAAAGATGTGGAAAAACTCAAGTGCCATTAAACCCATGAATGAATTAATAAACTGTGGTTTATTATATTCCATGGTATGCCACAGAGTACTAGTCAGTCATAAAAGAAACGGAGATTTTATATTTTTTTGTAATAAACTGGAAGGATGTGAAGAACACTCTCTTTAGTGTTTACGGAAATAGAAAAACAAGCATCACATGTACACAATATTAGCTTGAAAGTCGTATATTAATAACCACATGCTTACATGAGAGAAAAACTCAACTAAATTCAAGAAGGGGAGGAAGGGAGTTGGGTATTCCCACCCAACAGATAAAATGAATGGGTGTACTACACACAGCTACAACTGAGACTTTAACTTACAAATGCAAATAATACAACCTTATTTTGTGCACTCATATTAACTAGAACTAAAAAATTAGCATAGTAGCTTTAGAAAAAATAGACATGTAGGCCAATGCAACAGAATAGAAAACACAGAAATAAATCTACACACTTAGAACCAACTGATTTTGAAAGAGGCACCAAAAGCACACATTTGGGTAAGGAAAGTCTTTTAAAAACATGTTACTGGGAAAGATAGATATCTACATGCAGAAAACTGAGGCTAGACCCCCATCTCTCAACATATACAAAAATTACTCAAAGTGGAGTAAACACTTAATGATAAGTACTAACCCAATAAAACTGCAAAAGGAAACCAATAGGAAAAATACTTTTTAGTACTGATCTGGGCAAAAATGTTTTATATAGGACCTCAAAAGAACAGACACTGAAAACAAAATAGACAAGTGAGATTACATCAGATTATCCAGTTCCTACCATCACAAGAAACAATCAAAACAATAAGAAACAACCTGCAGAATGGGAGAATATGTTTCAAACTGTGCATCATACAACAGATTAATTTCCAGAATATACAAGGAACAATTTCACAGCAAAACAACTTGTTATCAAATAATAATAATGATGATAATAATGATTGAAAAATAGGCAACATATATAAACATTTTCCAAAAGAAGACATGAAAAAAGTTCTTTCCCTTTTTTCCTTTTTTTTTTTTTTTGTTTTGTTTGAGTCAGAGTCTCATTTTGATGCCCTTGGAGAGTGCAGTGGCATCATAGCTCACAGCAACTTCAAACTCTTGGGCTCAAGTGATTTTCTTGCCTCACCTGCCTAAGAAGTTGAGACTACAGGCACCCACCACAACACTTGGCTGTTTTTGTTTTTGTTTTTGTTTTCAGATATTTCTCTGAAATATCTCTCTTGCTCAGGCTAGTCTTAAACCCGTGAGCTCAGGCAATCCACTTGCCTCAGCCTCCCAGAGGGCTAGGATTATTGACTTGATCCACCTTGCCCAGATGAAACTTTCTTAACATCATTAATTACCAAGGAAATGCAAATAAACCATAGTCAGATAGTTCCTCATCCCAATTAGAATGGCTATTCCTTAAAAAGACAAAAAAAATAATAATAATAAAGAATGTTGGAGTAGGTGAGGAGAAAGAGAATTTCATATACCTGTGATGGAAATGTATAATAATATATTCATTATGAAAAATAGTAGAAAGTTTCTTTAAAAATTAAAAATAGAACTACCATATAATCTGGTAATAATAAAACTAATATGAATGCAAAATAAATGAAATCAGTATGCCAAACAGATAGCTGTATTTCTGTGTTTATTCCAGCATGATTCACCGTAACCAGATATGAAATCAACCTAAGTGTCCATCAGCAGAAGCATGAATGAAGAAAATGTAGTATGCATAGACAAGAGAGTCAGTCAGCCAGAAAATAGAATGAAATCTGTCATTCACAACAACATGACGAACTTGAAGTGAAATAGCCAGGCATACAAAGACAAACACTGCATGATCTCACTCACATGCGGAATCAAAAAAGTTGATCTACGGAAGTACTGAGTGGAACAGTGGTTACCAGAGCTGGGAAGAGCAGGGGATATTGGGCATTAGGAAGAGATAGATCCATGGGTATAAAGTGACAACGAAGTTCTCATATTCTATGGTACAGTAAGGTGACTCTACTTAATAAGATGGTATTCTATATTTCAATATACAATAGAAGAGAAGATTCCGAATCTTTCCACCACAATTAAATAATAAATGTATGAGGCTGTGGATTATGTCAAGTACTCTGATTTGATTATCACACAATGTATAAATGAATTGAAACATCATTATGAACTGTATACAATTATTATGTGTCACAACAAAAGTCTAATATTTTTAATAAAGGAAAAAGAAGAAAAAAGGAATTTTTTTCTGATATAAGAGAAATAACTCTCTAAACGTGGGCACTTACTACATCTGTTATTTAAGTCCTGACATTTACTTGGCATGCATATTCATAATTGTGTTCATAATTGTCTAGTCTAACATTGATTTCTGCAGACTTGCCAGGACAAGAAATTCGTATTTAGTTACCCTCATTTTGTTTACTTCAGTTTATAGATTTTTCTTTTTTTCTGTAGAAGTTCACAATCATACAAGGGGTTAATATTTCTTGCATACCAGTAAGCAAAGTATGTGGCAAATTTAACGATGATTGGAGAATTAGACAATGGAATATTTGGGATGACTAATTTTATCTTTGCTGAAGCACTTCTCAAGGTTTCTTGGGCTTGAGAGGAAGGGCTCTTTCCCCTTCACACAGAACAGACTTGCTCTTCTGGGTGTCTGGATCGCTACTGAACTATTATTGTTTGATCTGCTTGTGTGCAATCCATTTGCCGCAATTGAAACCACTACTCTTATATATTTCCCCTGTACTTTTCTAAGAGATTGTCAGTTTTTTAAAGCAAAAGAAAGTGAACAAATTGCACCCAGGAAGCACCGGAAAATAGTATGAAACTGGAGTGGGTCTGAAATATGGTACACTAGTTGAAGATGAGACTCTCAAGACATTTACAGAATGTTTTGTCATTTATACCACTTTAAAAACTCAACATTTTTTATTTTTAATAACAGTATATATATTTCTATGCTGAAATTACTAGTACTACTAACAACACCAGAACAAATACCAAGGGGAAAACATCTGTTTCCTTCTCAATTTGTAGACCAGAAGCCAATATACAAAGAGGCAATATAATTCTAGATATAATGGCAGAGGATCTTTGAGGGAGCCAAAGCAAATTACTGTTTCTATCAGCCAGGGTTTCTGTAGATAGCTAGAGATATAGATATAGATATATCCCCTGTACTGTTCTATTATAGATTTATTTTTCTTTCAAAAGTTAACATCTTTCTTCATCAATAAAGGAATAGTACTGGCGTAATCAAAAGTTCAAAATAGAAATGGCACAAGAAAATTTTTGAGTGTCAGACATACAAGTAATGTTGGTTCAAATTTACATGAAACAATTGTTAACAATTTCACTTTTTTACTTAAGAATAGTTAGCATGAATATTAAATCAAACGCTATTACTTTAATATACTTTCAGTTATACAGTATCAATTTTGAATTAAAAATTATTTTAAAACAAAAAAAAATGTTTAGCATAATTTTCTAGATAGAATTCAAATTAATACAGTTTCCAAATGTCAGTGATTTGTTCCTAGGTTTTAACTATTACCACAATGCTTCTTTAAATTTTGGAATATAAGGAGGTACAGATATTTTGGTTACGTGGGTGCTTTTTTACAATGCGAGCCAAAGTTGTGAGTGTGCCGAGATCAAGTGCCTTCTCTCCACTCGGTTTGAATTCTCCTCCCCTCCCCCATAATCCTTGTGTACAATTAAAATTATAAGTTCTCTCTTCTCATGTTTATGATTATATAATTAAATTTATTTTTAATTATGATCTGATGCCTTATGCTTTTTTATACCGTTTTCAGAGTTTCCTTTTTTTTTCTCAGATATGCATGGAAAATTTTTATTTTTCACTTCAAAATAACTTACAAAGAACTAATTCCTACATTTGTTTTATGGATAAAATTATTGTGATAAAACCATCGAATGTATAGGTCATTTTATTTCATTACAACATAAATATCTAAAAATTATCTATAGCAAAGAAAGACATAGGGGAGCACCTTTATTATAATATATGTAGTCTGACTATCAGTGTAGAAATACCCTGAAAAAACACAGCAAAGCACAATGAAACCTTAGGGCAGCACAGGATGAGAGGAACACTACTGCCCCCCAGTGCCTGATTGGAAATTGATAAAGCCAAAGCCTCTTGGGGATAGAAGGTGCTGCTCAATCTTGCTTTATAGCTGTGCAGAATTATTTAATTATGTAATTTAATACCACTATTTAGGTTAATTGCCGATTTAAAAAAAACGTATTTTACTAAAGGCCAAAATTTGGAGTCATTTTTAATTGATCTATTTTGTTTCACTCCATTTAAAGTTAAAAGGGAAAATCAGCACCCTGTCATTTTCACCAGTATATTTGTCCACAACTGGGTAATTTTGAGAAAGAATATTGGGATTATGTACAAGAAGATATGAGAGCCAATCTCAGCTTTATTACTGGACCCCTGGAGAATATGTATCTAGTAGAAACCCATATTTTACTTATATTTAATTGACGTCATAATTTTAATGTAGTTATTGTGTGATTATTTAGAGGTGTCATTCTTACCAAGTAAATAAATATTAACGGAAGTTTTCTTAATCTCCAATTTAAATGTAGGGGACATAAGGTCTAAGGCTATAATAACAAAGGCTGCGGGCTCCTTTGATGTTTTGTCACAAGGTAGAACCTTAAGAGCACAGAGGAGATGCCTTGTAAAATGTAACATCTCAACAATCTTACGCCTCTCCTCCTACTGCTAGCAAAGACTTGATGGTTCTGTCCCGTCTCTGGGTTGTTTTACCTGGAGAAGGGAAATTTCACTCAAAACATTAATCGGAGAAAGCACCACAAAATAAAAATAGGAAAAGGTACATGGATTTTAGTTTTGATCCACGATTTAATGTCAGAAGCATCATATGCTATTTCACTACATTGTACATGGATTAAACTACTCTGAGATGCCATTTCTGGCCTGTTGATTTGGCAACAATTGAAAGCTGCCAACACAGTCTGTTGATAAGTCTGGGGAGAAGGACCTCTCATTCATTGTCAGAGTTCAAAATAGTATAAATCCTGGGAAAATTAGAAACATCTGAAAATTGCATGTATACATATACCCTGTGAAACAGAGCTCTGTAGAGAAATCTTCCCAAATGGGCGCAACATACCTGCAGAGTTACTTATTACCATCCTACACGTCACACTTAGACACTGTCTATTAATAGCATGATTGAACGGGTTCCGAGTGAAGAGATTATGATGGTATTAAAAAGATTCTCTAAGTATTTTATTTTTATGTGAATATAGAGATAGAATACGTATAGATTCAAATATAAAATCCCATGTAAAAGAAAAACCGAAATTGAATTAAAGAGGAAGCAACAAAAAAACAAAATAAGTATCAAATTTAATACTATAACTATATAGATTAAAAGATTATTTTATGTAATTTGGAACCCACGATTTTGATTTCTTTACACTCTTCATTTGATATTTCCTTCAGATAATATTATTTAAATTTAAAAAAATCTCTTCTTAGATTTATTTGTGGTAGTAATTTACAGAGACAAATATAATAAAACAAAGTTCTATAAATTGAACTGAAAATTAACATAAACTCATATTCCCAGGACTAAAATCAATGACATTCCAGAAATAATTATAGCATTCGCACCTAATGTGTTCAGATACCATTGTTTTTAAATATGTGTCTAAATGCCATTTGTAGTTAAATACCATAATTTATTACGTGAATTACATATCCCTAAGAAATGGTTGATCCCAAGTCTGACCAGAAAATATTCGAGATTAATCTGGAACCTTTATTCTTCCAGACTGTAAACAAACAAACAGAACAAGTGAAACAAGCAAAGAAAAAAGTATCACAGTTGTGTCAAAAGGACACTGGGGCAAGTTTAAAGAAATTCTCACAGTACACATTTGTGATATCTTTAGTGTCAAGAGAACAATTATATGAGTAACTTTAATGTATCATAATACAGAAGTTCATGAATCCGTGGTGGTATGATTTACAGAGTAATAGCTTCAAATAAATATATCTGGTCATTGCAGAAGTAATTCGGGTTTTTCCACCATAAAAATTTGCCTTTTGATTGAAATACAATCTTTATAATGTGGTAGCGCTATCGATCATTTTAATATGCATTTTTGCTTAATTTTTTTTGCTAATGATTTATTACTTGCCATTTATTTTATATTTATTTTAGATTGTGAAAATGACGTCAGATTAAAAAGCAAATTTGAGGCTTGGCACCCGTGCCTCAATGGGCTAAGGTGCCAACCACATACACCTGAGCTTGCGGTTCGAATCCAGCCTAGGCCCGTCAAACAACAATGATGGCTGCAATCAAAAAATGGCCGAGTGTTGTGGTGGGCCCCTGGAATCCCAGCTACTAGGGAGGCAGAGGCAGGAGACTCTCTTGAGCCCAGGAATTAGAGGTTGCTGTGAGCTGTGATGTCACTGCACTCTATTCAGGGTGACAGCTTGAGTCTCTGTCTCCAAAAAAAGCAAATTTGAGTGATTTTCTGATTGAAATTCAAAATGGGTTATAAAGCCCTGGAGACAACTTTCAACACCAAGAATGCATTTGGTGCATTCTTCCCAAGAACTGCTAACAAACGTACAGTGCAGTGGGGGCTCAAAACGTTTTGCAAAGGAGAGGAGAGCCTTGAAGACTAGAAGCAGAGTGGCCAGACATCAGAAGTTGACAATGACCAGTTGGGAGCAATCATCCAAGGTGATCCTCTGATGACTACAGAAGGCATTGCCGAAAAACTCCATGTCCACCGCGCTCTACGGTCGTTCAACATTTGAAGCAAATGGGAAAGGTAGGAAAGCTCGTAAGTGGGTGCCTCGTGAGCTGAATGAAAATCAGAACAGTTGCTATTTCACTATTTTCAAGTGTCCTGTTCTCTTATTCTACGTAACAATGAACCACTTCCCAATCAGATTGTGACATGCGATGAAAAAGTGAATTTTAGACAACAACCAGTGATGACCGGATTAATGGTTGAACCAAGAGGAACCTCCAAAGCAAGTCCCGAAAACAAACTGGCACCAAAAAAGGTCCCGGTCTCCGGTGGTCTGCTGCTGACCTGATCCACGATCCAGCTTTCTGATCCTGGGGAAGCCGTTACACCTGAGAAGTCTGCTCAGGAAATCCGCGCGATGCTCGGAAAACTGCAACACCTGCGTGCGGACAGCATTGGTCGACGGAAAGGGCCCTCGCACGACCAATGCTTTAAAAGTCAAACAAATTGGGGCGGTGCCTGTGGCTCAAAGGAGCAGGGAGCCAGCCTCATATCCCGGAGGTGGCAGGTTCAAACCCAGCTCCAGCCAAAAACTGCAAAAAGTTGAACAAATTGAGCTACAAATCTTTGCCTCATTTGCCATATTCACCTGACCTCTCGCCAACCGACTACCACTTCTTCAAGTATCTCAACAAATGTTTTTTCTTTTTTTTTAACGAAAATACTCCCATAACCATCGGGATGCAGAACATGCTTTCCAAGAGGTCGGTGAATCCCAAAACACAGACTTTTACACTATAGGACTAGACAAATTTATTTCTCTTTGACAATAGTGTGATGACTACCATGGCTCCTTATTATGATAAAGATATTTTTGAGCCTAATCATGATGATTTAAAATTCCTGGTACAAAACTCCAATTACTCTTACACTAACTTAAGTAACTAGAAGAAAAGTCAGAAATTATCATAAATATTTCCGATCTTCGTGTGATCATAAACTCATCTACAAAGCTAAACACTATCAGTAGAAAGGGTATTAAGTAATATGTCATTTTGTGTTGTCAAATTATGATTGTAGGTATTAATTTCCAGTTAAAAGTGAAAATAGATACTTACTCAGCAGTCACTAACATAAACAACTAATGAAAAGTTATCTCTAAGGGTATTAGCATTTAGTGCCTTCTGACATTACATGGTACAAAATAGAAATTCTCACTTATGAAGAGTCCTTGACAACCTATTTTATTTATTTTCTAGAATATAGACAATTCTTTTGACCTAATTTAGATTTAATGAGGAAAGAAGGACACATTAAATAATAATATGCAAACACAATTGAACACATCCAGAATCTATTACATCCTATGTGAAAATTTAAACTCTTTAAAAATCTGTAGTTTGAAACATCATCGGTAACTGTGTGTATTTTTCAGTGGTTTAAAGTGACTAAAATTAACTTTAAAAAATATAATAAGAAAATTTGATTGGATCAGAGTTTGAAAAACAAAATAGCTGTAAAACATTTTGGAAATATTTGAATATGAATATTAGATTATATTTTGCAACGATGGATTAATTTTCTTTTTTTTCTTTTCCTTTTCCTTTTTTTTTTTTTTTTTTAAGTGTCTTAATATGTCACCCTCAGTAGAGCACTGTGGCATCACAGCTCAAAGCAACCTCAAACTCTTGGGCATAAGCAATTCTCTTGCTTCAGCCTCCCAAGTAGCTGGTACTACAGGCACCCACCACAATACCCAGCTGTTTTTTGGTTGCAGTTGTCATTGTTGTTTAGCTGGCCTGGGCCGGTTCAAGCCCTCCAGCCTCAGTGTATGTGACTGGCGTCATAACCATTGTGCTATGGGCACTGAACCGATAGTTAATTTTCTTATAAAAGATAATAATGCTGTTGCTAAAAAATATCATATGTATACTTATATTTAGTTTGGGTAAGTGTTGCATAACAGTGTTAGAGCACAAAAATGGGACAGTGGTCCTATAAAATTGTAATGAAGCCGAAAATTCCTATTGCCTAATGATACTGCTATTATAATGTTATGGCACCATGCATTACCCACAAGTTGTGGTAATGCTAGTGTAAACAAACTACCGTACTGCTAGTTGTATAAAAGTTCAGCATATACAATTATGTATAATATATAATACTTAATAATGACAGTAATGTTACTGATTTATAAGGTCTAACAAATAACTTTGAGAACTCATGCTAGAAAAAGTGTTACATCGCTTTTGCTGAATATCACTATGATCACCTATGAAGTGGGCCCCTTTGGAGGCTATGCACTGACACCAGTGCATAATACATACTTTAAAGCAATTTTGGACTTCTTTTCTGCAATGACTATCAGAGCTATCATCCTTTGAGGTCTGATTATTATGTTTTAAAACTGACCACCAACCACTTATGTTGTCAGCATTGTGCAAACGACTTGGTTAAGTTTTCACAACCTCAGTATATCAGTGTATCACAGCTGTGTTTGTGTGTACCTGTGGTGATGTCTTGCTGAGCAGTGCTCATTATTGTTGAGTGTTTTTGTGTGGAGCTGTTTCTGACAACAGCTCTGATGGTCATTCCAGTAAAAAATTGGGGGTGGACTAGGAACTGCTGCTGGTTTATATCTTCCCGTGGGGAGTACTTTGAAGGCGATCATACTGATATTCAACAATTCTACCAAGGATGACATAGTAAGACTCTATCTTTATAAAAAGAAAAGGAAAGAAAAAGAAAAAAAAGAAAATTAACTATCATTCCAAAATATATCAGCAATGAGGTATGTAGCACTTTTTCTAGGAGGAGTTCACAAACTAATTGTCAGTCTGTGAATAGATTTATCTTTTATACTTATCTTACAGTGAATTCCTTCTACCTATAAAAAAATTAGTTAGCAGTAAAATAGTCTTAGGTAGTTCCTTCAGGGGGTATGCCAGAAGAAGGCGTCATTGTCACAGGAGAGGACAGCGTCTTGTGTATTTTTGCCTTAAAGGTTTCCAGTGGGACAAGATGTGGACATTGAAGACTGTAATACTGCTGCACCTGACCCTGTGTAGATCTAGGCTAGTGTGTGTGTCTTCATATTCATTTCAAACATAAACATTTAAAAAGTAAAAGTATAAATCATTCTTAAAATAGAAAAAAAGCGTATAGATCCAAAATATACAGGAAGGGAATATTTTTTGTATAGCTGCGCAATGTGTTTGTGTTTAAAGATTCATTAAGGTGATACAAAATTTAAAAAAATAAAAGGTAATGAAGTAAATGATTATTGTTTTATTTTTATAAATTTTTTATAGTTTAACTGTGCAGTTTTATAAGGTCTTCAGTACTGTACACTAATATCCCAGGTCTTCATAGTCTCTCAGTGCTCATTGACTCATCCAGGGCAACTGCCAGGTCTACCAGTTCCATTCACGGTAATTCCCTGTAGGTATACTATCGGTGTACTATCTTTTGTACCATATTTTTACTGTACCTTTTTGAGTTAGATATATTTAGATACAAGCATATTTACAATTATGTCATATTGTGCGTATGCATGCATACTCTACAGAATGCAGTGCAGTAATACGTTGTACAGGTTTATAGCAGAGTAGGGTGCACCGTCTACATTGTGTGAATACACTCTCTGATAAGTCACTTAAAAATGAACTTCTAAAACTGCATCTCCATTGTCAAATGATGCATGGCTCAAAAGAGAGAGTGCACACAATTATTGGCACATTATTATTCAACCTTAATATGAATAAATATTTCAATTTGAGAAAATTAAAAAATAATTCTATTTCAGAAAAATAATGTAGGATTTATGCTTTTATTTTTTCTGTGGAAGTAAAAGCTCAAAATGTATTATTAAATGAACAGCATCACATTTGATTTGGAAAGATTGTGACTGATCAGCTACATCTAACTACAGAAAAAAGTAGCAGGTTATTCTATTCTTAAAATCTTTTGATATAGTAAGACTGTGCTATGGAAAATATTTATATTGCCATAGATTTTCTTTGTTATTTGCAGCTCAGTATCAGAAAAACTAACTTATACAATGGTTCTGTTCATACAAGAGAAACAAAAAGTTGGAGAATAAAATCAGAGGCAATAGACTTTTGAAACAAGAGTAAATAATGCAACGGATGCTGAGGTTTTATTCTCTTATTTGTATGCATGGAAAGTGGAATATCTAAAATAATCAGAATAACTCTTTCCCCTTCTGATATGTCAGTGTCTATTATTCCACACTCTATGTCCAGTTTGGAAATTATTTAATTCCCACTTATAAGTGAGAACCTGCAGAATTTGACTTTATGCTTCCAAGTTTCAATTAAGGTATCGCCTCTACTTGTATCCAAGTTGCTGCAAAATACAAGATTTCCTTACTTTTATAACTGAATAGTATTCCAAAGTACACACACACACACACACACACAGAGGCCTCGTATTTTCTTTAACCATTGATCTGTGGATGGAATTTAAGTTGATTACAAATATTTGCTATTGTGAGTGGTGATGTTAAGGACATAAAGAGCAGGTCTATTTTTGATACAATGATTTCTTTTCTTTGGGGCATATCAAGTATAGGGATAGCTGGATTGTAGTTCTGCTCTTATTTTATTCACAATTTACATGAGTACGTATCTTCCTCTGCATCCTCACAAATATCTGCTATTGTTTGACTTTTAGTAATAACTATTCTGAGAAGTATAAGATATTTCTTTGTTGTTTTCAAATGCATTTTTCTGATATTTATTGATGTTGAGCATTTTTATATACTTTAATGTCAACTGTATGTCTTATATTTTTTTAAAGTACATATTCATGTCCTTTGCTGACTTAAAATGGTCATTTGATTTTTTTTTTTTTTTGAGACAGTCTCACTATCACTGCTCATAGCAACCTCACACTCTGGGGCTTAAGTGACTCTCTTGCCTCAGCCTCCCGAGTAGCTGGAACTCCAGGCACCTGCCACAGCTCCCGCCACAATGCCAAGCTATTTTCTGGTTGTAGTTGTCATTGTTGTTTGGCAGACGCGGACTGGATTTGACTCCACAAGCTCCGGTGTATGTGGCTGGTGCCCCAGCCTCTGTGCTACAGGCGCTGAGCCACTCATTTGATTTTTGTTGTTGTCCTTGCTGTTGCTGAGTTGTTTTGAGTTTTTGTAAATTCTGGTGTCAGTCCCCAGTCAGGTGGATAGTTTTCAAGATATTTGCTCTCATTCAATAGGCTTTTTGTTCACTTTTGTTGATTATTTATTTGGCTATGTAGAAACATTTTAGTTCAAGTAGGTCCCATTTGTCTATGGAACCAAAAAAGAGCCTGAACAACCAAATTATTTCTAAGCAAAAAGAACAAAGCTGGAAGAATCACATTACCTGACCTTAAAGTAGACTACACTGTTATCATCACCAAATAGAATGATTATTGGTATAAAAATATACAAATTAATCAATGGAAGAGAATAGTGAACCCAGAAATAAAACCATATATCTGCAATCTATTTATCTTTGGTAATGTCAACAAAACCTATACTAGGAAAAGGAACTCTTTACAATAAACTGTACTACGAATATTGAATCACCCTATTTAGAGAACGAAACTAGATTCCTAACTTTCACCATATACAAAAAGCAGCTCAAGAAATTTTAAAATACAAAGTGTAAGACCTAAAAATTTAAAAATATCAAAGAAAACCCTAGGGAAAACTCCTCTGGACATTTACCCAGGCAAATAATTAACATGAATAATATTGCACAAGCATAAGCAACAAAAATAAAAATATTTTCAACAACTCAGTCATGTTAAAATTTTTCCCCAAATCAAATGCAAAATTATTCTCAAAGCACTATGAAACCTGATGTGAAATTACCTTAGTCTCTTAAAGTGTTATACATATACTAAAATTTATTAACACAGCTACTTTAAAATGCATGTGATAAGGCAGCTCAAAGGAATAGGGCGCCGACCCCATACATCAGAGGTGGCTGATCAGGCCCAGCCCTGGCCCAAAACCACAAAATAAATAAATAAATAAATAATGCATGTGATAAGAAGAGACATATTTTGCTCCTTATTTTGAGTTTCTAAGTAAAATCTACATTACATAGCATTAAACATCTGGCACTGGATTGTGAGAATCAATTAATTTGAGACATTGATTGTTTTATGTTACAGTATACTATTCGATCAACAAATTACATTAAGGAATGATGTGTCAGGTTAATTTTGAACTATTTTTTCAATATAATTTTATTTCTAAAGATCATAATTGCAAAGGCAGCTATAATATTTCTAAATCACAATGAGAATTTTTCCTGCCTTATTGGTGTGGAAATTTACTGTTCAGTTCACATCCAGATTGAGACTGATGTCAGCAAAGTGGTGGAACACGAGTTCTGTACTGTCATCTGATTTTGATGACCACCTATGGAGAACAGTGCCTTTGTGGAGTCCAAGAGTCCATCCTAGAAGTTATAACTTGAAGCTAAAAATGCAAGAATAGGCGCAGAATTGAGGGTAAGAAACACAGTCTTAATCTCTATTGCTTCTCCCCAGGGTAAGGTAGTCAGTGCCAAGAGAAATCACTTTGGTCCTAATTTCATGGGAGAAGGTGAGTGTGCGGAATTCCCACAAAGCTGGGAAAAGGGGACAGTAACTTTCTATGCTCTCCGTACTTTCTCCATACTCTGCCCAGTCCATCAGGAGAGCTGCTCACGACGTCCCACCCGGGAACCTGCCTCAGTTGGACCACATGCACCCTCAGTGCTTTGTGTGCCTAAAGTCAGTGCAAACTTTTGCAAATGGCTTACTACGGGCAAAGACCTCGAATAAACATTTCTTTTTTTCCCAAAGAACACATACAAATAGCCAACAGGTTTATAAAAAGGCGATCTGCATCAGTAATCTTTAGGGAAATGTAAATCAAAACCACAATGAGATACACCTCAAACTGTTAAAAAGTTTCTTATTAAAAACTCAAAATATAAGTGTTGGTCAGGATGTGGAGTAAAAGGAACACTTTTACACTGTTGGTGAGTAGGTATTAATACGTTGGTACTACTATTACGGAAAAGAGTATGAATTTTTCTCAAAAATTAAAAATAGAACTACTACATGATCTGATAATTCTACTTCTTAGTATATATCCAAAGAATGTGAAATCAAGATCTCAAAGCCATATCTGCATTCCATGATCTATGTTCACGGCTCCTTTATTCACAATAGCCAAGATATGGAAGCAATCTAAGTGTCCATCAATGGTGAATTGATAAAGGAAATGTGATAGATAAATATCAATTGATGGATAGATATAGATACTGCACGGTGGAATATTATTCAGCTTTAAAAAATATAAATCTTTCCATTTGCACAGCATGGATGGAAGTGGAGAACATTATGCTAAGTGTAATGAGCTGGGGACAAAAAGGACAAATCCCGCATGATCTCAGTTACCTCCAGAATCTAAGACAGTTGAACTCCTATAAACAGAGAGTTTCACGATAGATAGAGGTGGTGATTGGCGGGAAATGGGGAGATATTGTTCAAAAGCTGTGAACTTGCAGGTATCAGATGAATAATTTCTGTAGATTTAATGTACAGAATGGTGACTATAGCTAATAATTCTGTATTGTATGCTTGAAATTTGCTAAAAGATCTTCAGTGTTCATACAACAAAGAAGGGTAGCTATGTGTGCTCGTGATTGTGTTGATTAGGTTGATGGTGGTAATTATCTAAAAATGTACATGTATATTGTATCACATTGCATATCCTAAATACGTACAGTATTTGTCAATTATATCACAGTAAAGCTAGAAAAAGAACATCCATGGCACACCTGTATCAAAACATCACCTGCACCCCATAACCATGTGTAACTATTATGTATTCATAGTAAATAAAATAAACAATTTAAAAACAAAATATGTTTTATTCAAAACAATTAAAATGTCAAAAGTAAAAGAATAGAAAAATAAATAAAATAAAATAAATCTAAATAAATTCTGACAAGAAACTGTACTCGTTTTATTGGCAATAGAGTAAATCAATGTCAGATGAATTGTCCTAAATTTTTAACACCTCACATCAATTAAATATAGTGTACACCTTTTATAGTTTTTGTTTCTCCAGATAGTTTTTCCTTTTCAAATGTAAATAGTTTCCTCTTCTTAAAGTATTTGACTTCAATGACTGATTGAGTTCAACTTTCTATGATAGAGGAATAAAATATTATCTGGCATGTGGGAAAAAATCCATTTATATACACTAAAATGTTTTTAACAAGTATAATATATTGTCATCTTCTGTCCCTTCAGATTACAGCCCATTTGTAAAGTATAAATCATTCAACTTTTACCTGTCTCTAGACATAAAGTGATAAGGAGATATATAAATATTTCACCAGGAAAAGGTTTACCACTAACTGATGCAATTCTCTGGGAGTTAGAAAACTATGAGGGGAGAATAAGTATAAGGAAAATGGGATATGATGTATATAATTACCAAGCTCTTTTAAAGTTTTAGGAAAATGCAGTAAATGATTCATAGTAATAAACAGGAACTTGAAAGTCAAGAGAAACATCCAAAGAGGCTCTTTGATAACACAGAAAGACACCCTCATCTCCTGCTGCAGCAGAGAAAAAAGAAAGCTAAGGAACCAATGCAATATTTAATAATATTTAATCATTTGAGTAGCATTTTTCTGAAAAAAAACATTTAACCACTTACCAAGGAAAGTTTGTTATGCCAACATCAGGGGTCTTGCTGGGAATGAATAGGCCCTGACACAGCTTAGAGACGTCTGAGATGAAGGACTAACAAATCTTTTATTCCAGATTCCCTTGAAATATATGATTCTGTAGAAGAAGACAACCTATTTATTTTAAGAAACATATCAATTTTGACAAGAAAGCTAGAATATAAAACAGAATAATCCAAATTTATTTATTTGGGCTAAGCTTCCAAAATACCGAATTTAAATACGACAAGAAATGATGCAAACTTAGCATGAGGGCTCAAAGAAGTAAGGGAAAGTGATGCCTACATGCTAAGTGAGGCTGCTATACAATTTTCTGATAAACGAAAGAGAGAGAGAGAAGGAAGGAAGGAAGGAAGGAAGGAAGGAAGGAAGGAAGGAAGGAAGGAAGGAAGGAAGGAAGGAAGGAAGGAAGGAAGAAGGAAAGAAAGAAAAGCTTCGGGAAAGCAGTAAAACAATGTATAAATATACCGTGAAAATATTCCAAAGAAAGACTCAGCGAAGGTACTGTCATCAATGGCACAAAAAAATATGCTAGTAAGAAGGCACCAGCATCATTAACAAGCTCAGAGGTAGCTCTCTTTGTTGTTGTTGTTGTTCATTGCTCATAAAGTGGAAACCAACACCTGCTAGTTCTCTTGGTTTCTGAAGACAGCATATTTCTACACCTGAGAATACTGCTCAGGCCTATACCACAGGTGATATGAAAGGCGGTCAACTCTGAGAGAGACTCAGAGCATGGAAGAGTTCCTCAGCTGGTTTAGGCATCAGTGCCCCCAGCTCTGCTCCCTGATCATGTGGCTTATTATATTTGCAGAGGTATCAGTGTTGAGCAACTGGAGGGCTGTCTATGACATGCTTCATGGGAACTACCACATCTTCGATCAATTTTCTTAAGCACTTTTGCATTAACAAGGGGCTGAAAACTAGTTCAGAACATGACAGAGCAGGTAAAAAATGGCAAACACTGGGCAGCACCTGTGGCTCGAGGAGTAGGGTGCTGGTCCCACACACCATGGGTGGTGGATTTGAGCCTGGCACTAGCCAAAAAAAAAAGGCAAACACCCTAGCATTTCTTTGGAATACGTTAAGCCTTGGGAATAGGTTGCAAATCAGAGAACTTGACTTATTAAAACTTAAAAGTAGCCTTAAATATTTATTCCAATATTAGATTAAGATGAACAATGAGAAAAGAATAATCTGTTTTTAAGGGAAACTAAAAACTGTATAATTCTTAATGTAAAATGTTCAGTGATTGAGTCACATTAATGGGCATGTTAAGAAAACTAATAAAATGGTCCCCCAAAAGGGGAAAAAAGGACAAGAAAATACAACTCATAGGTTAGAGAGATAATTGGAGTAATTAGTAAAAGGCTATATCACTAACAAAAATGAGAAAAAAGACAAGGTGAAAGATAATGTGATGAAATTCTACCAGGAATGTAGACTCTATTGTTACAATCTCATAGAATTTTTATGACCAATGAATATAATTATAATCAAAGTAATACAGTTAATACAGTAATACAAGTTAGATAGAATTAAAGTGCAGGCTTTAGGAGATATACGAGGATGTCTATACATAAACTTAAGGATAAAAAATATGAAAAAACAAAATTATCATTAAAAGACATGGGAAAAATTAAAAGGTATGAAACATGTAAAATAAAAATCTCAGAACAAAAGGAGAGAAAGTGATGGGATAGAAAATATATATGAACAGAAGAATCACAATAATTTCTCAAATTCATAAAATACCGTAAGCCACACTGATTATTTTAGGAATAATCTATAAATTCAAAGGAACAAATAAGAGTTATGGCTGATTTCTGATTAAAAATGGTATTTTAGCAACCATAAAATAATGTAATTATATCTTTAAAGAGGTGTAAGGGTAACAACTAACTATTCACAGTATTTTGCATGCACAGTTACATTAAAAATAGAGCAAATTTTTCTTAACAGAGACTGTGTCTTGTACAGTGAAATGAGGATAGTTCACTGTAGTTTTGAGCTCCTGTACTTATGCAAATATTCCTGCCATACTCACCACCTTGCTTAGCTAATTTGTCTTATATTTCATAGAGATAGGATCTTGCCAGGTGGCACAAGCTAGCCTTGAGCTCCTCTCCTCTAACAATCCTCCTGCCTCAGCCTTCCAAAGTGCTGAGTGCATGTGTGTGTGTGGGGGGGTGAACTACTGTTTTTGGCTAAACAAAGATATTTTTGCATAACAAATACAACGATGAAACCTGTTAATGAGATTGTGCAACCCAATGGAGGGTCAACTTTTATTTTGAGAATTTTTCATACTTCTTTATAGAGGCTGTATTAGTTTGCAATCCCACCAGCAGTGTAGAAGTGTTCCCTTCTCTCTATATCCATGTCATCATCTGCAGTTTTGGGACTTTGTGATGTGGGCTAATCTTACTGGAGTTAGATGATATATGTATATCACGGAATACTGTCCAGCCACAAAGAAAGAGGGAGACTTTACATCTTTTGTGTTTACCTAGATTGATCTGGAACACATTCTTCTTAGCAAAGTATCTCAAGAATGGAAAAAAAACATGTATCCAATGTACTCAACACTATTATGAAACCAATATATAAACACACAGTCATAAGAACGATAAAACACAAATATAATCTAGCACGGGGGAGGGGAGTGGAGGGAGAATGGAGGGAGGAGGGAGGGCGATTGGTGGGATCTCACCTAATGTGCACAATGTAAGGGGATATTTCAAAATAACTAAGAGTAAATTTTAAATGTCTTACCACAAAAAAATACGCGAAGCAATGGCTATGCAGTTTGATTTAAGCATTCCACATTGAATATTAAATCATCACATTGTATCTTATACAGCATATGGTTGTGATTTTAATAAAAAATTAATTTAAAAATTAGCAACCAAAAAGGAAAAAAAAAACCCTGAGATCATTCAGGTCCAGCAGGCATTCTATAAAAAATAATTATAAAATAAAAAAATCTACTAATGTGAGAAGATAACCCTTTTTAGCACAATAATCATCCCATGTTAATACATACAAAACTAAAGATAAGCAGAAAGGATAAATATAGGCAAATATAAATATTATTCACAATAATTATCATAATAATTAAATCTGGTATTTAAAATAGATGTTCTATTAAAATATGAGGCAAGATAATAGTACAAAATTCAAGTTGGCTGTTCGGTGGAGTTGAAGAGTTCCAAGACTATAGCACTATAGTGTATATGAAAATAATTATTTATAGAGATGTATAGATAATGTTCACAGTGATACTTAAAGAAGAGTAAAATCTACACCAGTAGAAAATTAATAAAAGTAAAATTGAATAATAACTTTTCATCAGTATGCATAGTAATTTCAAAGTAGAATTTAAATAAGTGACATGACTGTTTCAATAAATAGTATGATATAAAAATGATACATAGAATTCGATAGTCATTCATGATTTAAAATAGTTGAAAACTGAAAAGAATGAAATAACCTTACTAACCTATGATATCTGAAAAAGTCACAGCTAATATTATTAGAAATGCTCACCATAACCTTGCATATGTGGTGTGTGCCCACATCCACTCTGCTTTTAAACTTTGTACTGGACATCAATGAGTCAATGGCAAAAAAATGACAACAAGATTTGAGAGGAATAAATAAAATTTTCAATATAATTAGACAGAAAGATTAAGTACGTATGTTTTTAATTCTACAAATAACTATTTAAGTTATGTAAATTTGGCAATTTGCTAGAAAAAGGCCAATGCACAAAGTTCAGTTGCCTTACTTTGTATCGGTGGTTATCAGAAATCTGTATCAAAGATGTCCATTATAGTAGCAGCAACGAAAAGCCATACACAAAAGCAAATAATAATCTCAAATAAGATTTAAAAAGTTTCTATCCCTATACTCAAAACCACTAAATATTACTTAGATATATTGTGTTAATAAATAAATATTTAAATATGTATTTTAAAATAATACTATTTGCAGCTGGAAATAGGGGCTCAGGTTTGCTTTCCTAGCACTTTGGGAGGCTGAAAGGGGAGAATTTCTTAAGGTCAAGGAGTTCAAGACCAGCTTGAGCAACATAATGAGATCCCCTCACTACAAAAACAGAAAAAAAACAACCAACAATTATCCAGATGTGGTGGCATGCCCTTATTCCCAGCTGTGCAGTAGGCTGAGACAAGGAAATCACAATATCCCAAGAGTTTGAGGGTGTACTGAACTATGATGATGCCACTGCACTCTAGCCTGTCTCAAAAAATAAAAAAATAAATAAAATTACTGTTGGCAATCCCAAAGAAAACCATCAAAGCCTAGTAGTAAGTGTAACCAAAATAACCAAACCATCAGTAGGTGAAAAATTATACAATATGGACAAGAGAAATTGAAGATGACCAAAGTAAATGTAGAAAAGTATCATATTCATAAACTGGGAAACAATAATATAAAGATGCTTATTTTTAATTCAGCTATAGACTTACTTATAATCATGCTATTTGTCCAAAACAACAAGCTAGCTCTAATGTCTGCATGAAAATACCCAGGGCCAAAAAAAACAAAACAAACAAACAAAAAACCTCAGCTGGAAGATTTACTTAACCTTATTACCATAGTGAAAGATCTGTCCTTAATATAGAACAATTGAAACTGTGGGATTGGTTTTAAGGATAGACCAGAAGACCAGTGAAATGGAGATCCTGAAGAAACAGTTAATTCCATTTGATGGAAGAGAAGGGCTGTGCACTAAAGAGAAATGAAAATAAAATGAGCCTGCCATAAAATTGAGTAAAGAAATAAATCTCTGGGCCAGGTGTGGTGGCTCACATAACCCTAGCACTCCAGAAGGCAGAGGAGGGTGAATTTCCTGAGGAGGAGTTCAAGAGCAATCTGAGTAAGTGTGAGACCCCGTCTCTAAAAAAAATAGCCAGGTGTTGTGGCAGGTGCCTGCAGTTCCAGTGACTTGGGAGGCTAAGACAAGAGGATCACTTGAGCCCAAGAGTTTGAGGTTGCTGTGAGTTACGACGTCGCGGCACTCTACCATGGGGGACAAAGGGAAACTCTGTCTCCAAATAAATAATCTAGAGCACAGTACAATTAAATCAAACATAATGAAAGGTACCTGATATTGATTTAGGGATGAGCAAGTGATTTATGGGTTTCTTATTTAAAGGTTTCCGAAATTCTTTAATAAAAAGATGAGTGGATCAGACAGGCTGGGCCCGTTTATTAATAAGCAACAAAGCACAAATCTCATTTTTTGTAAACAGCAGGTGTATTTATTTGTCATTAATGCTATATTCTCACGGTTGTCTAGTAGCCACGAGGGACTCCCTCAGAGACCAAGACTGACAGAACTGCCACCATCTGGAATGCTATCCACTCCTGTGCACAGGGAAAGAGACCAGTAGTCTCACACAACCAATAAAACCTGCTGGCCCAGAAATAGCACTTTAAAAGGGTACAAATTTAGTATGTGCAGTTTACACATTGACAAAGCTGTTTATTTTTAAAGAATTGAGTTTGCTCATGTGCAGAATCTAAGGCTGTTTCCTCATACCAGCGCTAAGAAAGACCCATGAGAGAAGACTCTGTGAGGCAAAGTGAAGACATTTGGGCTTTTAGACTTAGTTACAGAACCTTTAACATCATAGGTTAAAGCAATTGCTGCTTTGGCCATGACTAACTCACCCTGTTCCTTAAAGTCAGCCAACATTTGCAGAGCTGAATAGCCCCAAGTTTCCAAGGAATAATGAGGTTTGAAAGTCAGTGTAGCTTCTAGGTTCATGGCCCAGGTCCTGGCCATGTGTGGCAATGAAGGACCCTGAGCCTGCCTTGACAAGAGCCCTGGAGGGCAGAGTGCAGTGAGGATGGCTGTGGCCATCCTGGAAGAGCTCTACCTCAGTCACCCTGCCAGGGCCTGCCCAGGGTCCAGGCACACACACTGAAGGTGAGGGGACCTGCTGCTAGAAGCTTCATGGATGTGCGCTCTACACCAGATCATCAGCTGCACTCAGCACAGTTGTCATATGGTGACCTGAGCTGTACCAACGCAGGCTTCCTGGGGACAAGCACGCACCCGGATTCTGGGCACAGAACGGGATCGCATGATGGACACATCAATATTCGTCCTGGGGCAAAAGGCTTTGTCGTCCCCCTAAACTCTGGGAAAGGGGCCGGAGGCTCAGCTGCTCTGCTCCTCGGCCCGTGGGAAATGCCAGGGTTTCTGTGGTTTGGAGAGGGAAGAGGACCAGTGGCACTCTGCAAAGGGGCGACACCTTTCTTGTACTTAATGTTTTGGCCACCGTCTTCCTATGGGGCGAGGATGTGGGTTCCAGGTTGTTTTCCTGTTGGCCTCGCAGCCATGCACCATGCTTGCAGTGGCCTCACCCCTCGTCTCCTTGGCCATGCCCAGGGGCGCTGATTTCAGTCCTCCAGGTCTGGTGGCCTCGGCCTCCCCACAGATGAGTGACAGAGTCTCAAGCTCTCTGTGAACAGAGCCACACTCTGGCCTGGAGAGCTTCCTACCTCCCAAGGAAGCCAACACTTTTGCCCGCCTCCGAGTGTGTGCACGTGTGTGCACACCTGTGTATATGTGTGCTCAGGACCACTTTTGTCTCTCCCTGGACTGGAGGGGGCCCGAGTTCCTGCAGGGGCTTTCACCCTTCTATGCAAGATACAAAGGGATTATAAGAGCTTTGCCTGAAACGACATGGCTCTAAAAGGGCACCTGTACTGGCATTTTCACTCATGTAGCGAGGGACTGACTTCCCTTTCTTTTGCAGGAACCCTCAGCTCAGAAAGGAGATCACGTCCTCACAGCACTGCTGAGCAGCTGTGCTTACCTAGTGCAGGACACAGGCGGCAGGAGATGGCCGAGGTCTGGCTGAGGACATGGGAAGTGCAGGACAGACACTTGTTCTCAGCCTTCCCCCTCCTTCCTCCATCCTGATGGACCCAGAATTTTCCAGCCTATTGTGTCAGCGGTTGGCTGTGAGCCTGGTTTACTCCCACTCATCACCTGCCAGTTACACTCCCGTGATTCCTTGTCTTCACACCCCTCGGATAGGAAGTCTCTCAGGGATCCTGCGCCCCACCTGCTTCACGAAGCTGTGAAGTCTGAGGAAATTTCAAGAGTTCTGTCAGCTCTCAAGGCCTTTGGGGTGCTGGTGCATGGAGGTGTGTGGGGAGGAGTGTGGTCCTGGGGCTCCTGGCCTTGCTGGTTCCTAGGATATCTGCATTCTCTGAGAGACAGTAGTCAAAAGCACTATTGTAAACTCAAAGCAGGCTCAGTGGGTTCAAATCTCGGCCTTGACTCTTACTAGCTGTGCAAACTGGGGCAAATCCATTGTAGTCTGGGCCTCTGTGTCTCCACTTTAAAAATGGAGGTAAGAATGGCGCCTGCCTGCAGAGGGTATGGTGGGGATCATGTAAGCACACGTGTGACCAGGACAAACTGCTGTGCAGGTGGCTTTCCAGGGGTTTGTCCGAGACTCTTACCAGGCAAGCGCTCATACGCTCATACTGAACACTCACTCGCTGTGTGCTGGGGACAGTGGGGACAGTGCTGGGCACTGAGAACACACAAGGAAGACTTGAGCCCTGCTCTCACTGAGCTTGCTGGTGGGCAGGGGTGGGGAGGCTGTCCCCGCGGGAAGTGCTGCCAGGCTGTGTACACCGAGTGAGTGAAATGGGCGTGTGGCAACTCCAGCAGGATACGAAAAGGGGTCCGTCAGGGGCTCAGATAGACTCCATGAAGGAGACTGCCCCAATCCCCAGAAGGCTCGTGAAGAGGCTGGGGCCTCAGGACTTGTAGGATCTGTTCCTGTCTTGAGCTACAGAGTCCAGAACATGGGGCCTTTCCTGGACACAGATTCCACCTGCCCAGATCTCTCTGGAGATGCACAGGGTGGGCAGGCTCAGTGCTTCGTCCCCAGGGGATGTGGGAACTGATGTTGGAAATTCAGGGAAGCATCCAGAGGTGGTCAAGCTCAGTGACCCTTGGTGCTCTGTCGTGGCCACGGAGTCTGCTAAGAGTTACCGTGGACTTGGAATGAGGAGGTCCCTGTACCCTGAAGACCTCTTTAATGTGCTGAGGTGCTCTGTGTCCTCACTTGGAACTCGAGGGGCCAGATGGTCTCCCTGAGGTCCCGGCTGTTTCTTATGACAGTCTTTGACCCCGCACATGTGCACAGCCTTCCTGAGTGTCTCTGAGGTGCTGGGCTGCCATCAATACCTAGAGCTTCCTCAGGGCAGCGTCATCGATGACCATGTCCTGAAGAGCAGAGAGTAGGACCCCTAGTGAGCCGGGCCAGCCCCTGGGGCTAGACAGAGGCAGCTAGCCTCAGGGAACAGCAGAGAGGAGGGTCAGGACAGGGCGCAGAGGGGACAGAGGCCAGGCTGGCAGGGAACCTTGACCCAGGACAGTCATCTGGCACTGCTCTCAGGTTTTGGTCCTTTTTCTTCCTCTGGGATGAAGAGGCTGTGTCTCAAGACCCCAGAGAGGCTGCCGCGGGGGTTCTGTGGGCTCCCGGGGACTGACTGACGTGCTGTGCGCTGGGCAGCCACGTTCCTTCCCAGCAAGCTCTGCCTCCGGACCTCCTATGACTCCACTGCCTCTGGGATATTCTCCAGTGAAAGCAATGATAATTCACACAATTCCAAATTTCAGGAAGCCCTTCTGTCTGACAAAGTCTTTCCTAGTGTCACTTAGATAAGTGACATTTTACTAGTGTGGGGCGAGAAGAGAGAGAAGAAGAGACAAGAAGGCTTGGGGGAAGGGCCACGTCTGCGGCCGGCCAGGCCTCTGCAGAAGGCATCCAAGGCCATGGGAGTGGTGACATGTGACAGGGGTGATTTGGGGCTCACACATCCCCTCCCAGGTGTCCCTGCCTGAACTGGTCAGCCTGGCGTGTGAACCTGGCCCTACCTGAGCTTCTGTGGTCCTGAGAGCGAGAGGCACGGGAGGTCACTTTAAGAGCGCCAGCTTAGGGCAAGGCTTTGGCCTCCAAGGCACCCACTGGAGGCCTGAGCACAGGGGATGGGGCGGGGGAGTCATGCAGGCTCCAGCTGCTCCGCATGGGGACCTGCGAGGTGCAAGTGGGCGGCCTGGTGGGGCACCTGAGGCCTCAGTGTGGCTGGAAAGCAGCCCTGCCAGGAGGAGGCAGGCCCTTCTCTGCTCCTCACCGTCAAACTAGGCACAAGGACGGTCCTGTCTTTGCTCCTCTGTGGCCCAGCTCCGCCTTATTCTGCACTCGCCCAGCCTCACCTCTCCTGCACGCGGGGCAAGGCGGGGTGAGGGTACCCTCCACACCGACTCTGCAGCCCACGTCGCATCCCTTCCTTTGCGCCCTGCAGTGCTGAGGGTGGGGCCCGAACAGCCACCCTGCCTTTATCCTCTCGGCTACTGTAGCCTCTGAGTTTGTCTCCCCACAGAAGCTCCTGATCCATCTTGTGGTCAGCAGTGCTGGGATGGACATCTCCGTCTGGCCGCTCGTCT